>CAKNWU010304715.1:0-11042 GCA_932072015.1 Andricus quercustozae
ACGTTTGACTTCTTTACCTAGCGTAACATTCATCATTTTTCTGAATCTTAGAAGGCTTCACCATTATGTTCAAACTATACGTTCTGCACCTTCTATTGCTTCAGGCCTGTATTGAGAGATTAACGTTACTGTTTGTCAACTCGATATGTTGGATGTTTGGTAGCCAGCTTGTTTAATTCTCAATATTGGACAAGCGCTATGTTGACATTCCGGAATCGCGGCTTAGTTGTCGACTACTAGCATGAGGGTCATGATTGACTGCAGCTAAAAGCGCGATTCCATTATCAACTCCAGTAACTGTTAATCGACGCTTCCCTTTTTTCGGTTGTAAACTTCCGCCAATGACGAAGTTTTGGACAACCCGGTAAAAGGATGCGCGTGAAGAAACACTTTAAGGAAAGCGTTGAACACAAAGAGTGAGAACATCATTGCTACCAGCCACTTTCTCCATAAGCTAGAATCATTTAAATCTTTTGTTCTTGAGATAGAACTTCCATTGTAAAAGTAATGAAGTCAAGTAATAAGGGAATACAATGACACCCAAACCAACTGAAACGAACGTGAACAACAGCAATAACCCAAACGAAAGCAACTAATTACGACCAACTGAAATTAACGCAACCAACACACCCAAATCGAATGAATCTGTGCGCCCATCCGCGCTGAGAACTTCATTTGTTTCTTGATCTTAATTCTCTTTAGACTATGTGTCATCTAACTTGGCGATGTTCGTTTTTTTTAGTTAGTCATAGTCCTTTATGCGCTACTCCGCTCTAAGATTTTCATTTTTTCTTGTTGGTAGTTCACGTTCACTTGCCATCTCATTGGGTATCATTAAAACCATAATTAAATATCCAAATTAGTTGAATGACCTGTCTGTTTCTAAGGATGATGAATGGTTCTACTCTTCTTCCATCTGCTTTCATAGAAAAGGATCAAGCCACCAATCTCCATCCTTAGAAAAGGACAGGTCAACTTTCTCCATTTTCCCACTGTTTCTTTTCCCTATTCCACTTCCGATGGCCATAGCTAGCGGCCCAGTACTATATGTCGATGTAGTGAACATATATGAACAATATTTTTTGACAATGTTGGCCGGATTTCTAATTATATATATATACTCTTCTTTCAAACTTTTCTGTCCTACCTTGTCTTCTTTTGTAAATAAATTTTTGTCCTATTTTGTCCTCATTTTTCAAAGCGTTTTTTCCTGATTTTCGAAAACCAATTATGGTCACCCTAGGGACAGTGGATAGAAGAAAAGCTTGGGAAATATCCATAGATACGTTGTGTATGTGCAAGAGGCAATGGATAAATTTTCTAAATCATTCCTGCAAAGTAAAGAATTAGTTTCTTACATATTTTTAAACTTAATTTGAAGACATGTATGCCCCCCACCGACAAGAAGGCTTGCATTGAAAAGAATTCGAAAATTTTCGGCGTCATTTTACTTCGTCAGGATTCATTTGCACACAGATAGCCGTAGTGAAAAATAATTTAAAGAAAAGTTTATCATAACTTTATATCTTTGCAATTAATAAAATTTGAAAAAAGTTATATTTTTGATTACAAATCCTACTATATTTTGAAACTTTTAGGACTTTGGAGCGCCTTCCAGTGCTTGAAACGGAAATTGTAATTGTATAATTTATTTGAGGTTACGTTTGGCAACTCCGGTCGGCTTTGAAAGGGATTGGAATTTTATTATTTTTCCTACCTAATCAAGAATTCAAGAACAAACAACAGAAAATGGATTTTTAATCATACAAAATTCTTAATGCTTTTTCATGACAACCTTTTTATCAGGTGGTTCATTAAAACGAAAATTTGCAATGTGCATGCACGAAATCTGATTTTTTTACTTGACAGCTAACCTCAAATTCTGAAAGATCTATTTACGATTTAATTTCAGCTGTGTATCTTTTTAAAATACTCTTAAAGATTTCAAATCCTTCAAAATCTTTGGAAATAAATTGAAACATTTTAAAGTTCTTGAAACTGCCTTAGATCTTTTGAAATACCATAAAATAATTCAAATCCTATGAGTAACATTAAATTACTGAAATCAATGAAAAAATTTCAAGGATCTGTAAAAATACCCTAAGAATATTTCAAAGCCTTTGAAATTCTTTCAACTTATTGAAATCTTTTGATTCTTTAAAAATCACTTGCAACTTTTTAAAGGTTTCGAAAATTTCTTGACATCTTTTAAAATACTCTGAAAGATTTCGAATCCCATACAATTTTTTGACACCCCTTATAAATTATTGAAATTTCTTAGAAATTCCGTGGAGTCTTTTCAAATATCTCAAATATTCATTTGAATTATTTTAAAATTACTTGAAGTTTGAAAATTTGTAAAGCCTTCGAAAATCTTCTAAAATACCCTAAAATATTTCAAATCCTCTGAAATCAATTAAATTACTGAAATCAGTTGAAAACTCCTAGGACACTTTTAGAATAATCTAAAAGTTTTCAAGTCTTAAAAACTTTTTTGATCTTTCGAAAATGCCTTAGAACCTTTTAAAATACTCTAAAATATTTGAAATCCGCTGAGTTCAATTGCTGAAATCAATCTAAAATTCCATGGATTCTTCTTTGAAATTCCTTCAAATTATTCAAATAAAAAAATTTCTTGCAGTCAATAGAAATTCCATAAAATATTTCAAACCCTTTAAAATCTTTTGGCATTCATTGAAATTATTGAAATCTCGCAGTCTTTTAAAATTCCTTCAAATTATTAAAATAAATAACAAATTCCTTGAAATATACTGAAATTCTTTGAAATATTTTCCTACAATAATATTCTACAACATAAAATATATGGAACAACAAAAAATTAGCAGCAGAGCAAAAAAACGTTCTCAAAATTCAAATTATTATTTTTTTGTTAAATAAAAAGGAACATTTAAAATTTTAAAGAACTTTATAGATGCATAAAAAAATTACAAAATGGTAATACTTTTCGAGAAAAATATGCCGTCATACCCTTCAATTCATATTTTCTGGATGAAAATTGAACTCTTTCGTAAAAAAAATCGTATTTTTGGCATTCTTGTTAAAAATTCAATTTTTCGTTGAAATATTATATTTCCGGGCTAAACTTTAACTGTTTTGCATAAAACTGGTCTTTTTTACTTTAAATTCATAAATTTGGTTGATTTTTTTTTTTTTTTTTTAATTTAAAATCGCTCTAGTTTGGAAATTCAACTCTTTTGTTAGCAATTAATTTTTTTCGGTCGAAGATTCGTCTCTTTGGTTGAAAATTGAACAATTTTTCTGCAAATTCATTTATTTAGTGAAAAATTAAATTTTTTGTCTGTAAGTTAAATATAGGTAACAGAAAATTAAAACTTTATCTTGTATTACACTGTATTGCAAAAAAACTCCATAGACTTTTTCGTTTAAAAATACAAATTTCAGGTGTGAGAGTTTACCAGCTCCTCAACTTGTTGAAAAATTGTAAATTTTCTTTGAAAACTAATAATACGTTTCTTTTATGAAAAAAATTTTCTTTTCGTGATAAAAGTTTAAAACTTGCGGAAAATAATTCTTTCAGCAATAGTACTTTGTATTTTAGTATTTTGTTGAAAATTCATCTTTTTATCTAGTTGAATTTCAAAATGTAACTTTTTCAGTTACTTTTGCTCAAAAACATACTTAAGCCTTTTAAAAGATTAGAAGAAATTTAAAAATATTTGATAATTTTCGCAAATCATTTCAAGCTCGAAAATACTTTAAATCCGTTGAAAACTTCTAAAATTCCTTAATACGCATTAAACTGACTTAAATGTTTCAGAAATTGAAATTTTTAAAAACGTTCAATTTTTCAAAATATAAAATCATTTAAAATGTTCATACTTACAAAAAAAATCATCAAAACAAATGGTGTGCTGAACTATTCTACATTTGTGCTCTATCGTGTCAGAAACAATTTAAAAAAAAAATAATAAAAATTTGATCCAGAAATAAAAAGAAAAATTTTTGAGGGCCAGCACCGCCATTTTCTAATTTTGAAAGAAAAAATAAGCTGTGCTGAGTTATGCTAGGCTTGCGCTTTACTGTGCCGTGTAACATTTGTTTAAAATAATCCAAATGCTTTATGATATAAAGTGTAATCATAATTTGAATAATAATTGCGCTTTATTGTATAGATATATTATTCAGCTCACAAGTAGGTTAAGGATTACTGTCCTAATTATTTAATTAATCAAAAGTGAATTATTAGTTCACTTTTTCATCATTTGTAAAATCGCGAGAAAATCAATTACGATTATTTCAAGATTCATAAATTCGAGCACAAGATTGAGAAAAAATTTTAACTTTATTAAAACAGTGAGCACAATGCATCCATTTTAGCTTGCTTTCCTCATGAGACAAATGATCAATTAAAAAATTTGTATGAACTCCTGGTCTTCGTATCATTTATAATTATATAAATAAAAGTATATTTTCAACAAATCTCTCAGTCAACTTCAAAATGCCTAAATAATTTATAGCAGAAGCAAATTAACGTTAACATTTTTTCAATTCCGAAAGGTAGGGGTTTATAATGTATGTATTCTTGCACAATTAATCAATTTAAATGTTTTTAATGCGCTTGGGTAATGGTGTCAACAAAATGTGGATGGCTTCAGATTTATTATTAACAAAGTCTTTCACTTTTGTTATAAATTATTTAGTAATAAAAAAATTTCTAAGTTAACAACTGAATAGCTTAAATAAATAAAAAACTAAGCAAACGTTAAATTAAAAAAAACTCCCGTTATCCGTATTCTTCACAATATATACATAAAACCATATAGTAATTGTTTACATTGATGACTTTTCTGAATTTACGAGTAAATGGTTTGGAAACTTTACGAAAATATTCATTATAGTGCAAAAGTCAAATATTAGTATGCGGGGGAGACTAAAATATTTCAATGTTTTCCACAAAATTGGAAGATGGGAAATCATACTCTTTGATGTATCCCACTCAATTATTTCTTTGAATCAGAAGTACATTTTTATCACTGCAACACTTTATTTCAATAAAAACAGAAGTTTGAATTATAGCTAACAAAAAAACCGGCCCAGAACCACAATATTATTCAGCAGCCACTTTTTGGTTAAACAATATCGTATATTTCTGTTGCTCTTCATCAGTCATTGCAACCAAACGTTCATTACCTGTTTTTGAAGGGTCGATCGTAATTAATTTCCCTCCTTGGTTCAGTGAACGAATAAAATTGTCTTTGTCTATTACAGCAATGTATTTTATAGGAACAGTAACTGTTTGTAATACGCGCGCAGATGTAGGAAGATTCGCTGGGTCACCTAAACTGAAGTAACTAAGAAGATCAGTGGGAATCGCAACTTTGTTGAGTTTAAGTTCTTTGGGACCGGGTACTGGCGCTGCTGAAGTACTTAATTCTGCAATGAACAAAAATATAACTTTTGTATTACTTCAGATATTACGACAAATAGCGAAACGCATGCAATATACTTCGCTATTTTAACAACATGCAGGGACATTCTTTCTCAAGTGTATCCGCTAAAAATAGCAGAACTTCTCCGTCGGGAATTTGTTTGAAAACCGGGAATTCGTTATATATGTTTCCAATTTTTTAAAAAGTATCGTCTAGGCCATCGAAAAAAATTAGTTTTGAATTATGCTCAATATTACTAGCCATAAAGTTCTAATTCATAGATATTTGACATGTTTCGCAAATCAATTGTGATGTTCTCCAAAAGAAGGGTTCACTTTGGAGGTATAGACTTATTTCTCTCGGATACACATTTTCTGCAAGAAGGTTTGTCTCATATTCATTGTAAAAAAATTTTGTGCCCAATAGTTTTTAATCATTAAATATCTCGTAGGTGTTTTCATCCCGTTTTAGGAAACGTCGATTTTCTTGTCTGTATGTTTAAGGGATGTTAAAAGAATACCCAAACATGCTACATACGCAAAATATTGTCTATCAAGTTTGCGGTTACCAAAATTTTCTTTCATTGGATCCGATCTACAAAATCTGAGGCATTCGACCAAATCTAACAAAAAGTTTTTGTGAAGATTAATATTTCAGTAATAGACAAATTTTTTCATTAACCTACTTGTAAAAATTGGATGTTCGCCACGAAAATATTTCGGGACAAATGAAATATGACGTCCAAAAGGACTCTGCCCAAGTTTGGGTCTAGTTAGTGAAGTTTATTTTTTTTAGATGACACACTTGGGAAATAAAATGATTCATTATCGGAATTTGATCTAAACTGAATATGGATCATTTGTCAGTTCCTTTTTTTAAATTTACCCGAATCATTATGTGAAATTGGTTTTTAATCTTTACAAGTTTTAAATATTTATTATTTTGCTAAATTTCACTATTTTTACAGAGTTGCAAGAACAAGAAACAAATTATGTATATGTCCAAAAGGATACTTGTACTATTCTTCAAGTCATACTTCAAAGAATTTTAAAATTATTTAAAACTTTTTTTAAATAAGTGTTTTAACAAAAGTACTTTCTCATGATATTGTAATCAAGTATCACCTGGTTAGAACTTTTACAAAATTTTTGCATTTATAAGGACCCTGAGCGTGAGAGCCTAAACATAAAATAGAGAAAATTGACAAAAATTCATCGAAAAATCACGATATATAAATATATTGCGATTAAAAACAAAAACTTCAAATGATAAATAAAATATTATATTGCATGATAATTACCAATAGAATTAAAGAAAACCGCTAGGGTAAAGAGCAGAGTACTCAGGGAGATCGATATTCTCTTTGAAGTAGTGAAACCTCCTCCATGTGTCAGACATTGAACATTAGCATCACTAGGAAGTTTATATTTTTTACGATGAAGGAAATCTTTATTGTATAGCGCTGGAGGAATATTCGAAGAAGTTAATTCTGTAAGAAGAAATAGAAATAGATCAATTTTGTATAGTTGAGCAAGATCCAAACTTTAGAGAAAGGCATTATGGTCTCTGGTTCGATATTTGCTTATTAGATTCAAAAAAGAATCTTTAAAATCATGAACTCAAATAAAATCAAATTGTGTAACAGAGTTGCACAACAAGCCTCAGAGAGAAGTATGTTCTCTCTAATATGCTGATTATTAGGTTTTTCGAAAACATGCTTCCGCCATTCTAAGTTGGTTACACAATTCGACTTTCCTTGAATTTATGTTTTAAAAGATTCTTTCCTGGGATGATTTTTATATCTTCAAATATTAGCAGGACGAAATAGGGATATCTATGCTGTACCAGTAATTGCTAACGTGTAAGGAGTATCCGTAAATTAAGGAACACATTTCTTCCCACTTTTTCTCCTTTTACTCCCTATATTATGCAATGTTTCGTTGATAAAAAAAAAACTTTTTTTTGCTAGGGGGCAAGGCTTCCCCCTATTTATCCAGGTGAACAAAAAAAGAAATGTCCTTTTCTTAAATTTAAGCCATTTAAAATTATTTTTAGGAAACTTGCATAATTGTCACTTGTAGAATACAACAAATTCATGTTGAAATAATTACGAAAAATCCCGTCTTCATTATGCGATGTGTGTGTCGAAGTGCGGGTTCCAAAAATCTGTCTTTTATCTAATGCAGTGTTTCTTTTTTGTTACATGCTGTGATTTGTATAATGTATTTTGAGTTATATAAGTATAAATAATTACAATGAACCGTGAATTTAGTTTTTTTTTAGAGAAATCTGCGTGTTATCTGTCCACATAGTGGTACAGGAATACGTATTCCAATCTACGCAAATATTTTTCGGGTGTCTTTGAAAAATATTCTCGAAAACTTAACATTATGGACAATAATTACAAAAGTGAATATTCGAGAATTTTGGTATTTTTCAAGTGTTGTAAGTGCATATTATATAAAATCCCGAAGGAAATAGCCTGAACGAAGAGTTTCAAGAACAGAATGCATCAACAATATGCTGCTGCCTCGAGTGTTGTATCTATCGCCATTTATTATTATAAGTATATCCACAAGTCTTAATTTTTAAAATCTGCCCAGGCGGAAAATTTGGACACAGTGGGAGATATTATGTGTACTTTTCATTAGTTTTATACACTTTTTTGTATAAAAAAATGACAATTACTTACTCAGCAACAAAAAAAATTCCATTTTTACGGACATCTTGGGAACTCAATTTTAATCAAATCTTTTTCTAAATCCAGATTTTTAAATTACAAAGATCACGTAAAATAAGGTTTTGCAACAATCCGAATATTTGGAGAATGAGAATATTTGTTGCTACGTTGACCTTATATATCATTTGCGAAATCGTGGCAAACATGGATTTTATTGGTTATTTCGAACTATACTTTTGAAATATCGGTGCACATGCTAATAATTTACTACCTGAAAAAAAACTGTTTAGATAAAATACATGAAATATCACTAAAAATGTTGATATTTATTGTTGTTTATTGCGCAGTTTCTTAATTTCAACGGTCGGGGCAAATGCAAATCAATTTAAGATCTCGCTATGTGTAATAATTTTTTATATAAAAAAACTTTAGAAGAAAAACGTTAAATATATCCTGAAAATTAAAATTTTACTTGCCATTTAGTAGTCTTCTTTTATGATTTCGACGCAAGAACAAATAATTTTAAAACCTCGCTATGTGCAATAAACGTTTATCGAAAAAAAACTGTGCAGGAGAAAAATATACATAATAATAAAGTTTGAATTTTATTGCGATTCAGTAGTGTACTTTTAAAGTGTCGACGCAAAATCAAATAATTTTATAACCTCGCTATGTGCAATAAACTTTTATCAGAAATGGAAACTGTACAGGAGAAAGACATGAACTATAACTAAAAATCTTCTTGAAATTTATTGTGCTTTAGTGAATATTTGTCTACTTTAATCGATTTGCGCAAAAGAAATCAGCAATTTTTTTAGATTTTTTAATTCCGTATGTTGGAAAAATTTGTTTATAAAAAAACAGATCTAAATGAGAATTGTCATTCGGGCTAGTTGCTGTGCTCGCCCAGGTCAACTCAGCACTACTTTCTGATGTTAAAAATTTACATTTTTGAATTTTTTGGGGTGCGCGGCTGTAAAATTTTTTATATAAATTTTACAACTTACAAGAATTTGGTTTTGATTAATTTCTCACTTGATTTTTGAAAACCTTGGATTAAAATTTCGCGATTTCGGAAAATGCACAGTGTTTCAAGACTTGATCTTCTAGAATACCCTAAAATATTTCAAATCCTCTGAAATCAATGAAATTGCTAAAATGAATTAAAGACTCCTAGGAGCCTCTTTAAAATTAAATGAAAATGTTAAAAATATTTCAAATCCTTTGAAATTCCTTCAAATTATTCAAATAAAAAAATTCCTTGGAGCCATTAGAAATTCTCCAATATATTTCAAGACCTTTGAAAACTTTAAAAATCACTTTAAACTTTTTAAAGCTTTCGAAAATGCCTTGAAATCTTTTAAATTACTTTAGAAGGTTGCAAATCCTGTGAAATCAATTGAAGCACTGAAATGAAATTACTAAAAAAAAATTCCTTGAAATCTTTTAAAATATCCTAAAATATTCCAAACCCTTTAAAATCTTTTGGCATTCATTTAAATTATTGACATCTCTTTCAAATGCTTTGGATTCTTTCCAAATCCCCTAAAATATTCCCAGTACTTTCAAATTTCTCCAAATTCTTAAAGTAAATAACAAATTCGTTATAACCTACTGAAATTCTTTCAAATGTTTTCCTATAATATATATAAATTTGAAATATTTTAGAATCAATTGAAATTTTTTTAATCCTCTAAAATTCTATTAAATTAGTGACACCAATTAAAAATTCCTTCAAACCTTTTATAATAACTCAAAATGTTTCCAATTCTTTAAAATCTTTTAAAATTCTTTGCAATTGTTTCAAGATCTTGAAAATTCCTTGGATTAAAAACAATAGCCTATAGTCTTTAAAATTCTTTGAAATCCCTTCCAATTATCAAAATCAATTGAAAAAATTTTTGATCTGTAGAAATACACAGATCTCTGACATACTTATATTCAAACCGAAAAAAAATTATTCGAATATGTGACTATATGGAAATGGAGATTTTATTCCTATAGGGAAAGTAGAACCGACAGGTACACGAGTTTCACAAATGATATTTAATATCATAAATATAATTAGATTATAATAGAAGTCACAGTTACAGAGCGTAAGAATTATTAATTTGAAAATTTCTTGTTTGCCGAGTTTTTTTAGTAAAAAGTTTAAAAACAGACTTCCATCACAACGGAGGTTATGGTTCATTACTCACCTTATCATATATTTCACGTATTTCTGTTATTACAGGCTTTAAGGTGCAACGGTTGGCAACAATGACTCAACCTCTTTCTATCTCTGTCTCTACTTAACACACTAACAGTAACAAGCCATGACGCTATACTCGTCCCTTTCTTAACTTTATTTCTTTCATCAAAATTCAAATAATAATTTTTTTCATAAAAAGGTGCATTCAAAATTTGATAGAACTTTATAGATGTAGAAAAAAAAATTACAGAAAGGTAATACTTTTCGGGAAAAATATGCCGTCATACCCTTCAATTCATATTTTCTGGATGAAAATTCAAATCCTTCTTTACAAAAATTCGTATGTTTGGCATTATTGTTAAAAATTTAATTTTTTGTTGAATACTCATATTTCCGGTCAGAACTTGCACCATTTTGCAGAAAATTTGCCTTTTTGACTTGAAATTCCTCAATTTGGTTGATTTTTTTCTATTTTTAGACTTGAAAATCGTTCTTGTTTAGAAATTCAACTCTTTTGTTAGCAATTCATTTTTTCTGGTCGAAGGTTCAGTTCTTTGGTTGAAAATTGAACAATTTTTTTGCAAATTGATTTCTTCAGTGAAAAATTGAATTTTTTGACTGTAAATATAACTATTCCATGTTTGGTTGAATATTTATCTTTGTTAGTAGAACATTTCACAACGGCACAGAAAATTAAAACTTTATCTTGTATTACACAGTATCACAAAAAATACTCCATAGATATTTCGTTTCAAAATAA
>CAKNWU010304915.1:0-12330 GCA_932072015.1 Andricus quercustozae
AAAAAAAAAAAAAAAACACATGTCTCTTTTGCATGTTTAGTTGACAAGTGGAAAATAATTATTAATTTTTTTATTTAAAAAACAAAACCAAAAAAATGCATGCCTCATTCAAAAGAAGACTAGGCCTACTGGGGTTCATCACGTACAAAACAGCGCCTTCGACTCGAACTCCGTGGTGGTGCGGAACAAAGTTTAATAGAGATTTGATTAAAACATACCATAGCAGCGTATACGGTAGCCGCCGGTTGAGCACCATAGTGCCTAGTCGAGCGCCGAGATCGAAATCGAGGGAGTCCCAGCGCAAGATAAAAGAAAGGATCAGCTAGCCCTCAGGTATCATGTGGTACCCTGAGATGGCCTTAACCCCGGGGCACGTACTGTCTTGCCTAGCCTATCTTTGTGGTGAGTTCATACAGTCGTCTTTTGCTCTTATGATCAGCCGTTGGTTTTGTTTTACGGTTTGCATCCGCCAAAACTCTCGCTGCATTATACACACCACAATTGATATTCCAGACGTCGGATTCTTCGGAAAAAAACTCCACGAAGTTCGTCATCCAGTTCAGCTAGATCTTTGGGCTTTAAAGAAACCTGGATACTGATGTTTCTCCGGGTCCCGAAGCATCGCTCTTCCTCTATTGGATGCCTGCCCGCGGTTGGTCTCATAGTCGCCTCTCTTTCTCCGTTGCCGGCTTGTTCTGGCTGCGGTAGAGTATGTTCTTCTTGTATTCACACTGAGCCGTCTTATGGATGTCCCAGTTTGAAGGAAATTGTGTTCTGTTTGTCCTGTTGTACAACGCTAGTCATTTTACGAAGTTTCTCCAGATGGGTGTTCCACCATTCTACTCTGTGACAGGAAATCACTCCAGTCCAATAAATTAATTTAAATTATTAGTAAATGACCCATCCGTAGACGTCAAGATGAGAATTTCCACTTCGAAGTTCATTTAGGACTTTACGGTCGATTTTAAAATTCAAATCCGTCGTCGGTGTGTCAGGTCCGTGACTTACTCGTAGTTCGATCAACAGTCAAAAGGGTCTTAGGACCCGGACGAGAGCCATGCGCGGCAATTTAGAGTACGCGACTAGGAAGCAAGCGAAAGTGCATTATTCGCTCCGATACCCTATCGACGGATGTTCGTCGAAATCTTCGGGAGACTGTTCTCCGTAATACCACATTGATTCGACAAACGACTTAGAGGATGTATGTAACATTTCATTAAATGATGTATTTCTGGAATATTGCTGTAGTTGCTTGTTAAATTTATTATTGGGTTTACCCAACGAACCTGCCCTAATTGATATCGTCTCGGCTTCTCTATGCTTTGTTTTGTAAATTTCCTTGTGGGTTGGGATTCAATCAGCTGGCGTCCAACAATTTATTGAAATATTAAATTCTAAACGAGCCTTGGCAGCTCGAACCCAGGCCGCGCCAAGTGTGGGACAAATTCTGAAAAAGGGGTGATTGGAAACTTACTCATTTAATTTTAAAACCCTAGGACAGAATTTTATCCTGTCTCATTTGGCGCCCAACGTGGGGCGAGTTGGGAACTTTTACAAAAGTAGTGTAAAATTTGAATTTTCTCGTAAAATTATAGCATCGGAATGTGCGTATTCCTTATCTCTCTAGAAGTAAAGGCTTTGTGTGCGTGCATGTGTCATGCTTCTCTCGGCGACTGAACACCCGCAGCGTGTTTGTAAACACAGGCTTCGACTCTACTAAGTTTATACGCTTATTTTCCCTGCTTAGTTACTAATTAAAATATTTTCATCGCTTCGAATTTATGGATGGATTTAAATTGTCACTTAGTAATGTAGAAATATTATGCGAAACTGTGATTATATAAATTGATGTGTTATTGAACTTCTATTTGTATCATGTAAAACTGGTTTAATATTTGCTCTGGTTATTCGACGAAAGTAAATTAATTTGAACCAGATAGATACATGGTTCAAACGTTCCAATTAAAAATCGAATTGAGTCCCATAATTATTCAATTTTGAATTTATTTAAATTATTATGATTTTGTTCGTCGAATGAGACTCTGAAATTGTTGAAACAATTTGAGTCATAAGGATGACTCAAACGAATAAAGAAATTTTCAGATATATGCGGAATGAATGTGCCAATTTCAGTGTAGCTCAGGTCTTGCCCTGGGTATTTCGCGAGATGGTTAAAGATTATATTGATTAATTGCCAATTTATTAGGTCTTGCTCTGATAGTTGACAACATTAAATGAATTTTAAATTTGAACTTTAAAGGTCAAGTTGTGATGTCTTGCCATAGCAATTTGAGATGAATAAGTTATTGATGAAATTAAATAAATAGATCTTGCTCTGGTTATTTAGTAGACTTCTCTGATTAAATGAAAAATAGTTGATTAGTGAAGGTCTTACCCTGACTTTCCTATCGTTTTAATAAAAATAAACTTTAGAGATTTTCGTCGATGGTAGGTCTCTCCCTGATTATTGACGAAATAATTGAAATTAAAATTTGCTCTGAAAATTATGGCATATTGAAAAGCTTTTTCAATTTAATCGAATAAAATTCAGATTTTATTCTGAACCCTTGATTCAGTACTATTTAAAGTGGCTTTAGACCTCGTCCTGCCTATTTTGAAAATTAATATATGGCCAGCGGCCATACCACGCTGGAAGCACCAGTTCCCGTTAGATCACTGAAGTTAAGCAGTGTTTGGCGCGTATAGTACTTGGATGGGTGACCGTCTGATACTACTGCGTTGCTGTTGGCGGTCGTGGGTGTGGTGAGCCCACACTTGTAGTTATTTACTACAAGAAACTATCCACCTAAAAAACACTACCCGAATCGGGTAGTGTCACGCTTGCCCCTAGAGGCTCGCCGAAAGGGAAATAGCTTAATGATATAAAAAATATAGAGATTTTTCATTAACTCAAGAAATCCTTTTAATAGATTGTATTAAACCAAAACAATTCCATCGACTTGTGTGGGTCATATCCTAATTTTTTGACTGATTGTCGATTAAATAATAAACAAACTATCCCAGATTTGTTAAATTCCTTAATTTGAGTTGATTTTGATTCAGCTTTGAGATTGTTTTTGAATGGCAATGTTCTTTTCACCTCCAAGGAGAAAGCCTAACAGAGCACAATCTCAAAAGCACTCGACCAAACGGTTTTATTGGAACATAATAAAGACACATTGACTGAAAATAAAATGAGTGAAACGGACTTAGAAGTCCAGGTTCCGCTTGATATAGAGAGAAACAACGCACCTAATGCTGGTTTTCCCGTAGGTACAGGTAGAGGAAGGGGACGGGGTTCGCGTACAACGTCTCCCACTCGACCCGGGTCAGCTGCTTTCGATTTGGAGCAGAATTATGGCGTCTTGGAACGCAAAACAGAAGCGTTGACTACCCGATTCAATGATGTAATCTCTCAGCAAAGTGTTTTGCTAGAGGGGTTATTATCACCGGGTCAAGATAAAAGTAGACAAAGTCACATCGCCAATCGTGACGACCCCCTCTCACATACTTCGCGCAATCAGGGGCCTGAAGGGGGAGAAAACTTGTCAAGCGTACCCGACAATAGAGGCTTTCCGAATTCTCTCGAGGACGACGAGTCAAACTCAAATGCCGTTCAGAATAACCATCGTCGGAATTATAGTTCATTTTTAACGGACCCCTCATTCAATTCGGGAAGTTTTGCTCGTTTGAATGAAAACCGGGACGTGGCTGTAACCTCCTGACTCAGGGCGATGCGTTGTCCTCCGATCGAGAGAAACGAAATGGGTTCGGTGGAAAGAGAATTCAGGCATGTGCGCTTTGAGAATGAAGATCCAACGTCTCGGTTGGTAGTTCCAACCGTAGATTCTCGATTTTCTCGCGAAAATAGTTTTTCACAAAATAGAGACGTAAATGATTCCGACTTAGAGAGTCAAAACACGGTCCCGCGATTAATTAGGGTTGTACTCGGCGAACCAAATGTCAACGGGCAGGTAGTCGACCGGGAGATTTTCGTCTCGGAACAAAGTTATCGCGAAATGACGGGTAGTGAGGCAAGTAGCTGCCAAAATATTCAAAGGAATAGTCGAAGCTTGAGGCGTGCCTCCCTTCGTTCAAGCGATTCCCTCGGTATCGCATTGTCCTGCCGAGATTCGAACGTATCATCTACGCGGAGAACGGGTTCCTTGCTCTCCTGGCGGGAGGATGATTCGAGCGAGAGCGACAGTCCTGCTCGATTTGATTCGAGTCGAAATCGGAATGCATCGTCAATTGGTGGACTCGGCGGGGGTCGTTCCGGTTTTGACGGTGACTTGCCAATGAAGATAGGTCGCATAGTTAGCTCTTGGAAAATCTCTTTTCCAAAAACCGAGAGGGACCTGAACAGTTTTTACTGATTCTCAAGGATTATTTGAGTACCAGCGGGATAGATAGAGACTTATTCGTTCCGTGTTTGTCGAAGGTATTTGAGGGTCCGTACAGATCATTGTACCTCGTTAACAAAAACACGTGGCATACATAGAGGGACTTCTCGCGTGCTTTCCGATATGAATGGGGTGTTAAAAAAGATGACGCCGACCATCTCCTCGAAGTTCATGAATTGAAACTCGAGAAAAATGAAACTCTTGCGGAGTTCGCGTGTAGAGCTAGACTCGTGTTTGAACTTATGCAGTTCCCGCCGGAATTTAGAGAACAACTAAAACAGATCCTCACAAAATTTAATCCGCGATTGACTTTCGATATTTTAAATCTATTCCTTAAAAATTATACCGAATTTTTGCATTATGTCAACGAACGTAGTTACCTCTACCAGAGATCGGTTGAGTCACTAAAGGCGCGTCCGAGGTCTAGGGCCGAGTGATGAGAATTCTGAAGGCGAACAAGGAGTAAGTCAAATTTCAGAGTAAGTCAAATCAAATAAACACGACCAACAAAGTTATTGTTAGCACCCCGGTCGACGAACAACCAAAGTCGGAAGCATCAAAACATCCCTTCGACCGATCTAAATTGTTCTGTTTCAATTGCACAAAATTGGGACATAAAATACGCTTCTGTACGTCAGAGCCGCAAATGGTATGTTGTCTTTGTCGCGAAACAGAACATTTTAACACTAGTTGCCCAAAATACCAAGGAAACGCCAAAAGCCCTCAGTAATTTCCGCTCAGATTACTCAAACCAAGGGCACAAGTGAGGATGTTCAAAGTCCCTCTTCATCCGAAAGGATCGTTAGTACAAAAAAACTAATAAATATCAACCAATCTAAAATGTTGGATGACGTCGACGGTGACAGGAATAACATGGATTTTGGCAATTCAGATCCACTTGAGTTACGTATATTGGAGGAAGCTCTTAGTGACTCGGAAGAGTCTGAGGATGAGGTGGAGCATGTTTTACGCGCTGAGCATGAGAGATCGTTTGAGGAAACTATTGCCTCACTCTCATTTTCAGATGAAAGCTCTGAGGAGGACTTGACCGATTCAGTCGACCCTAAAGAAAAATCATTTTCTGTTAGAACTTGGTTTCCGACTCGACTTCCTCCATGCGTGATCCATCGACTAGCATGGAGGAGAATATATCGTCCCGGTAATGCGACTCACGAACCTAAAAGGTCAATTAGGATACCCGTCGAGATTATCATTTTTCGTGAGAAGATTCGAGGCATAATCGACAGCGCTAGTGGAAGGTCATTCCTTAGCGAGTCCGCTTACAGACGAGTCAAACAATTCCAAACTCAGGAGTTGACGACTGATTTTACCTCTCGTGCAGGCGTTAGTCTCGGAGATAAGTCGGTTGTCAAAGGACTCGGTGGAGTGAGATTTGTCATTGACATAGCTGATGTTTACGGACCCCAGTGGTTCAGCATCATGCCAGAATTGTTGGGAGATTTAATTCTGGGAATGGACTTCTGGTTGAATTTTAAGGTGCTTGTCAATCCGTTCTTGCAAAATTGGACCTTGAGTGGTAACGAACACCACTACTAGTTATCACATAGTCCCACGACGTTAAATGAACTCTAAACGCTCTCAGTGGACGAAAGTGAGCGTCTGAGCAAATTTTTGGATTCTGAATTTGATAAATTTGACATAGAATCTACTGGGGAGACTCATTTAATCAAACACGTGATTGAGTTGAGTGATACAACTCCTCATCGTCAAAAACCGTATCGTCGAAGCAAGATATACGCAAGTTTATCAGTGACGAGGTCGATCGGTTGTTGGAAAAGGGTTACGTTTCATGGAGTAATAGTGAATGGGCATGCCCCCCAGTAGTTGCTCCTCAAGCAAATGGTGGACTCAGGTTTTGTATAAATTATCGACCCCTTAACCAAAAAACGATCAAGCCAGCCTATCATCTTCACAGTATGAGGTCTAACTTGTGTTAGCTCCACCAGGCCAAGATAATTTCAACACTTGATATAGGAAGGAAAAGGGTTGTTGGAGAAGATATCAGGAATTGATTTCCGAGAGGAAATTACCAAACAGGTGGTGTGACCAAGTTTTCACGTACCTGGATGACTGGATCATTGTTGGTCAGGATCTGGATGAACACATTGCCATTTTGTCGCTGGTTTTCGAGGTGTTTAGGGAGGCTAAATTGGCCTTGAACCGCGAGAAGAGTAGCTTTGCGTGTAAAGAAGTCAAATTTCTCGGGTATCTCGTCGATGAATTCGGTATGAGGCCAGATCCTGAGAAAATCATGCCGATAATCGACTTTCCGGTCCCAAGGGATCGTAATCAATTGCGACAGTTCAACGGTCTTGTAAATTGGTACCATAGACATCTAAAAAATGTTGCCGGAATTCAGGGCCCGTTGAATAAGTTGACTAGTCCAAGGGTTCCTTGGAAGTGGACTGAGATCGAGCAGAAGTCATTTGACGATGTGAAGAAAGCTCTTGTCGAGGTCCCTCTATTGTATGTTCCAATTCCTGGGCAATCCTTCATTTTGTACACCGATGCCAGTGATTTTGGTCTAGGTGCAATTTTAGTTCAGAATGTTCAGAATGCAGTTGTATTATACAACTACTGAAAAAGAGTGTTTAGCGGTGGTCCTGTCCGTCGAGAAACTGAGATGCTATTGAGAGGGCATGCCGTTCAAGGTCGTCACCGACCATCAAGCATTGCAATGGCTCCATGGATTGAAATATCCTATAGGTCGCCTTGCTAGATGGGCAATTTATATTTATCAGCATGATATGACAGTTGAGCATCGACGGGAACCACAAATGAAGCTCCTGACGCACTCTCGCGCATGTTTAGTGTCGACGTAGATCCTAATGGATGGGAAAAAGTCATTGAAGAAACCATCCTAGAACGAGTCCAGTTAGACACGATTTGTGATCAGGATTGGTACGAGGCAAAATTTAATCTCGTCAAAGGAAAACCCGATAGATTTTCCGAATGGAAGATCGAGAACGACGAGCTGTTCTATTACCGTCCTGATTACGAAAAATCTATAATTGATTATGAACATCCATGGAAAAGGGTAGTCAAGCCTAGTGACATCATCACTATCCTACGCGCAAATCATGATGCTCCACAAGCAGGACATTTTGGTCGCGATAAAACATTGGATAGAATCCGCCAAAATTACTACTGGCCAGGTATGGCCCAAGATGTTAAGTCTTTTGTCGAGGACTGCGAAATTTGCGTTAAGGACAAACACAATCAAAGACCTATAAAAGGAAAATTGACCACCCGGTCTTTACAATCACCCTGGGCCCAGTTATCCGTTGATACCGTCGTCTCTCAAACGCGAACAAAAATGGGAAACTCCAATTTGATTGTCGTTCATGAATTATACACTAAATACGTTGAGTTATTCCCAGTTCGACATATGACCGGTAAGTCCATGGTTAAAGAACTCGATGCGGTTTTCGATCGTTGGGGGACCCCGAGGTCAATTGTTACGGATAACGGTACGGAGTATATCAATAAATAAGTTAGAGCCCTTTTGTTAGCGAGAGGTGTTAAACATATCACCACCCCGTTAAGTCATCCTCAAAGCAATCCGGTCCAGCGCGTTAATCGTACCATCAAGCCAATGATTTCCGCGTTCCTACACGAGAACCACAGGGAATGGGATGAGAATTTGTCAAAGATTCAATTGGCTTATAATACTGTTCCACATTCGGGCAGTAGAATATCGCCTTTCTTTTTGAACCACGGGCGTGAAACAATAGTTGTGCATGCTATGAAGCCTACTGAAAATACCGACAATTCCTCCAACAAAGACACAATTGACGAATTCCGTCATAAGGTCGAAAGTCAAATAAAGAAAAACTCGGACAAGCGTTTGGCCAAGATCAACTCAGATAGAGTCGAGTCAGTAGGGACCAAAGTGGGAACTGAAGTCTATTACCCTAGTAAAAAGCTAAGTTGCAAGACAGAGGCGTATTCCTCGAAATTGGCGCATAAGTTTGCAGGGCCAGCTTTCGTTCATAGAGTGTGTGGACCAGTTACAGTTGAATTGACAGATAAAGCCGGTAAAATAGTGGGTAAATATTGTATCGCTGATGTGAAGATCCTACGCCGAACGTAGCGCGCTAAGTAATGTATATTTTCAGCTCAAGGCGGACAGGCGAATCATCGTCGCTCCTCACGTCAGAACACCGAGATGTCATCCCAGTTCGTCAGCATGTCCAACTCTTCCGCACATAGCTCTGATCTCCATTCCCCGGCACCGGTCTCCCAAAGGACCCAGGAATTGAGGAAACAACAGGCCGAGCTGGAACAACAAATATTGAACCTCAGGCTGGAGATGGAGGACGAATTACGGCTTATAAGGTCTGAGGAGGTCAACCTTGACAAAAACAACGACGAAGACGAGGGTGCCATCAGTTTGCCAGAACATGACGAGTCTATTGACACATCAGTTTTGCCGCTACACAAGATCCTCGAAGACGCAAAGAAGTTTCCGGACACTAGCTGCAATTCGACCTGCAGTTTTTTAACTGACAGAAGCGACCTCAATTGGACTACCTCGACGCCCGCAGAGTCCAAAGCCAGTAAGGATATCGAAAAATTGCTCCGGGAGGTCTGCATGCAGCTTGCCTCCGATGGAAATCAAATTGACAAAACCGACGAGAGTCGCACCTGCGCAGCTACACGCCGAAAACGTTCGTCGAGACAGAATACCGTCTGCCGGTCATCCGAACAAAACGACTGCTGCGGGAAAAGAGTGCAAGTCGATTGACGACCCAAAAGCACTTGTTGCGCCATCGGTGGCCGTTCAACCGCTGCCATTCGACAAGATTCAGAAGTTGGAGGCAGTCCTTTAGGAATTGGGTTTCCCACACCATATTAATCCTAGGGGAGAACAACAGCCCCTTTACATGGCTGACTGCAGGATCGTCAGTCAATCTCTACTCAAGGATTTGATTAGAAAAAGGGCTGAGATCCTCGTAAAGAAAATGGAATCCAACAAGGTCGACAGAGGAACGCAGACTTATGTGACCTACGTCGGAAAATAACACATCTCCGGCTGCGTCAACTGTAGATCCAGATAAAATCACTTCAAAGATTGCAGGATGCCCTACCCCTCTGGATTTTGTCGAGTCTGCGGTGCTGGCGGTTTCGACACTAAGGATTGTATTTATCCGCATGGTATTGAACACGAGCAGGCCTTGGGGAGGTGTCCGGGCTGCTTTCGCGACTTAGCACTTTACTGCGCAGAATGCCCCGATTGCAACATCCGACATCGGGGAATCGTCGACTGGCTTCGACTAAATTACGCGACTTGGCCCACCTGGATGGTCTCAACTGAACACAGCTATTTGATCGGAGAGGGCAAGGAGGAGCTAAAGAGAAGGGTAAAGGCGAAGTTCGACGATGTTGAGGATTACCCGAACCGACAGAGGAGGTTCTTGCTAAGAGAAAATGCACATGAGGACGAGGCCAGTCCAGCCAATCCTGAGGCCAAGAGCGCGAAACAGCTCTCGGAGACGAAACGAAGACTGGCGGTCAGTGCCCTGACTGCTCCGTTAATCGACAGAAATCTCGATGACATTATGAAGGAGAGGCCAGAGTTGAACGACGGCGAGGAAGTCAAGTTCATCATCCCACAGAAATTCAAGAAGAGGCTAAACAAATAAGCATTGTCTTGACGCCGTTTTACACGACTTTTCGACAAGATCGACGCTAGGTTAGTTATGTCTTAAGACAGTGATTATATATTCTACCTCATTGATTATCGCAATACTGAAATGAATACTTTTATTTTTTATTCTTTTTCTTATTTTTTTCGTAATTAACGAATTTTGTCAATATACTAATTATAAATGAAGCTTCGTTCTCCTTTGTATTGTTAGAAACAAAAAGGCAACGCTTCAACTCATAGTTCGACTGATTGTTTGCTGGTTTTGTCTTCCATATTTAGTAATAAAACGCTATGAAGAGCCAAAATAATCGTCAACGTCGAATTTCCAGAAATACATCATTAAAACTTCCACGTCAATTTTATACCGATAAAATTGACCATCGCGTCACGTCATTCATTCTCATAAAATTACATCTCAGTTAAGTTGGAACTACATGCGGCATTTCACATCGACATACCTATTAATTGTTCTTTGTTTCAGAATTTCAATCGTCATATTCTTACCTTGACGTCACGGTTTGAAGGGGGAGAGTGTGACAAGAAATCACTCCAGTCCAATAAATTAATTTAAATTATTAGTAAATGACCCATCCGTAGACGTCAAGATGAGAATTTCCACTTCGAAGTTCATTTAGGACTTTACGGTCGATTTTAAAATTCAAATCCGTCGTCCGTATGTCAGGTCCGTGACTTACTCGTAGTTCGTTCAACAGTCAAAAGGGTCTTAGGACCCGGACGAGAGCCATGCGCGGCAATTTAGAATACGCGACTAGGAAGCAAGCGAAAGCGCGTTATTCGCTCCGATACCGTATCGACGGATGTTCGTCGAAATCTTCGGGATACTGTTCTCCGTAATTTTATACAAATTATAATATCCATTGTGGGTTGATTTCGTCAAAATTATTATATTCAAGGATAATTGTACTGGACATTGAGGTCAGAGTGGTTTTCGAAACCGATTAAGACAATTATATTGGAGGTTATACCACATTGATTCGACAATCGACTTAGAGGATGTAAGTAACATTTCATTAAATGGTGTATTTCTGGAATATTGCTGTAGTTGCTTGTTAAATTTATTATTGGGTTTACCCAACGAACCTGCCCTAATTGATATCGTCTCGGCTTCTCTATGCTTTGTTTCGTAAATTTCCTTGCGGGTTGGGATTCAAATAGCTGGCATCCAACAATTTTTTTTGAATATTAAAGTGAGGGCCAAGTGAGGGACAAATTCTTAAAAAAGGGGTAATTGGAAACTTACTCATTTAATTTTAAAATCCTATGACAGAATTTTATCCTGTCTCAACTCCTTTCCCAGACTTGATTGTACTTGTAGTATTTCTGATCTTTGAAACCGCCGGTTTTCCTACAGCTAAATGAAGCGAAATATATTTGTGCTCCGCCAGAGACTCCTCGTCAGAGACTTTTCAGCCCAATATCTTGGCAACTTGGTTGTTGTTGGCAACTTGGCAACTTGGTGATTGTCATCGGTTTTAATGATCTCCACCGCTTCTGGTAGAATGCCCCCTCAGCAAACACCCGCCTTTGGCGCTGAGTTCATTAGGGCCCCGAGTCGGAGCTCTCGTTGTTTTTGTAGGCCATGTTAGTGCTACGCGTAGCTAGGGAAATGAAGAACACCCCCTACAAACAGCCCAGATTGCAGGGGAATGGTCTGCATACTGAAGGATTCGACCTGGTATCCGAAAGTCTCCATTAAAACGTCTCCTTTGTGACTTCGACGTGTCCGCCTCGACTGAGGGGGGCACTTTAGGTGTTCAAGGATTTGATAACCCTGGTGCCATTTAGCCCTTGACGTGACGATCACATCATCTCTTGGAAGTATGAGAACCTGCACACTTGATATTCCAGCGGGCTTTGCCCAGGAAGCATCGCTCCTTAGTTTAGGTCCCGCAGACTAGAGTCCGTCAGTTCCCCAGAGCAGCTACACCTCACAATGCAGTCCCTTTGCTTCACCATCTCAATATGCACATTATCGTTAAAATTATTTTCTTTGTATATATTTTAAAACATTTCATTGGTTCAATCATTTTATATGTAGTGGATCATGATACATTAGGGTGGCTCTTACTGTCAAAGATTGAATTTTCTTCACGCTACCCCCCAGTTTGGTTTCATTTTATGTAGAAATAATTTCTGCAAAAGTTGAGCTTAATCAGACTAAAGGAAAGCGTGCCCCTAGTTCCTTGAACATAAAAACCCATATAATGAAAGGAAGAACCAATTTTATTTGTTTAT
>CAKNWU010305014.1:2574-23614 GCA_932072015.1 Andricus quercustozae
TTGATCATTTTGAAAGATTTTCATTAGTTTTAGGAATAATTTGAGTAAGTTTAAAAGATTGAAATTCAATCTCTTTTTTAAGATGATTGATTTATTTTGTTGAAATTTACCTTTTTGGAAGAATTCCACTCCATTTTATTTAAAGTTAAAATCTTTTTTCGTTTAAATATTAAGTATTAAATTTCTCGTTCATACCTTTTTTGCTTGAAGAATAATCATTTTAGTTCGAAATTCATCCCTTTGTTGCAAAATGTTTCTATATTGTTAAAAATTAGTGTCTTTTTTATTAATTTAATGTTTATAGTCGCATCAACTGTCAGGATCACTAGCGAATATATTATAGGGTTAATTATAAACTTTAGGGTATCTGTGGGGTAGTATATCAAGGGACAGAAGCAAAGCTTTCTGAAAACACATCCAGCCTCGCTTACTGCTTTGAGAATCGAACCCGCATCAGCGTGTCTGCTACGGCTGCAGTTTTTTTTTTGTTGAGAGATAATATTTTTTGATTGAAAACTTAACTACTTGATTAAAAGTTAAACAACTTGAAAAAAAAATTTTTCTTGTTTGAAGATTCATAATTTTATTTGAAAATTCGTCTCTTTCATTGAAAAAAATAAATATTTGTTTGAAACTTATTCCATTTCGCTAGAACATTACTCTCCTCCTTAGTAAATTCATTTTTTTAAATTTAAAACCAACTATTTTGTTGAAAATTCATATTTTCAGCTTGAAAAATAAACTGTTGTGTAAAAAAAATCATCTATTTTTTAAACAAATATATATTTTAATTGTTAATAACAAATTTTATGAATGAAACACCAGTTTTGAGATTTTCTTTGCAGACAATCTTATTTTTATAATAAATATTATGATAATTCAATTTAGTTTTGATTGCTAAAGTAATAAAATACATTAAAAAAATAATTACGACACAATATTATCAGAACCAAGTTCTAGTTATTAATAAAACAAACATAAATAGTTATTATTAATTTCATCAATAGATATATCGGACTTTATTCATTTTGGCACATATGAAAATATTCTGTTCGTTATACTTATGATAATAATGAAAATCATGTCATTGATGCAAGTAATATCGCATTGGTGTTCGAAATTAACTTCTACGATTAATTTTTACCATTTTGGAATTGCAAGTTAAGTTGATAATAACAATGTGAACTTTTTATTGCTGATGATACTGATGGATTTAAAAATCAAAACTTGATTCTTGTCATACTTTTATAATACGAGGCTTGAATTTGGAAATTATTTAGAATAGACAAGAATAAACATTTAAAAAGTGATTTATTATTGTTGATTTATTTATTACAAAATTAATAAATATAGTCATATAAAACTTCCATAATAATTTATCGAGTGCAAATCGTTATAAAGGGGAAAAATAATTTGTTCGACATAAAAATGCATAACATGCAACAACAATCGTAATAATGTTTGCATATATTTGTTCACTTTAGCAATCACTATTAAATTGATTTATGGTAATATTTATTGTAAAAACAAATTTTACAGCCAGGAGAAGTCTAAAATATGTATTTTGTTTATACAATTTGTTATTTACAATTGAAATATTTTATTTTTATAATCGTAAATTACTTTGTAAATAATGTTACAAGGGTGTTTAAAATTGTTAATAACAATAACAATTGTTAATTAAAAACCGTTTTTACACACCAGCTATAATTTTTTTCAAAAAAATCTCAGCCACACTTCTATTGCCACATATTTTGCCACACTTTGCGTTAAATAACAAATTATAAAAAATAATAATTTACAAATTGACTTCCAAAATTTTCTTAGAAATTTAATGGTGATCATTACTAAAAAAAAAAACTTCCAATTTATTCAGAATTGTGATCTGTAAACTATTTTGAACAGTGAATACCAGATCCGTTCCAATATGCGATGTAGGCGGCAGTGTGACTCAGTCTGTAGCGTGCTTGGTTTTTGAAAAGAATGATATTGAGGGATCCTGGATTGTTGCCGTATGTCATACATTGATCTAAACAAGATTGATTGATTGATACACATTTCTATAAATCTAGATGGTCTTAGCGCTTACGAGCCATTTACTTCGGGGTCTTCGGCTCATAATAGGGAAACGATAAACTGGCTTTTTATTTGCAATCCGATGAAGTCGGAGAAGGATGAGGCAATTTCTCTTAACCAGGAGTCGGTCGTTCGTCGAGTAGATTTCCCGGGGAGGAATATAAAAAGAAAGCTTACCGGGACCGGCAGATCGAATTGCTTTCCAGCAGACGGTCGCGAGATATCGAATGCACGTCGGTACCTATATATGTATATATATGTCCTATATACATCTACCTATGTATATAGAGAAAACTTTTTGTGTGGGTCGCGGTAGTGGCACATGGTGCGTGTGGGGCGCAGGCAGCACGGCATAAAAGAGCAAGCGAAAAAGGGAGCCTCTTTTAATCTAGCGACGATTCGCAACCCCCATGCCCCTTTCATAGTTACGTGCTTAGTGCTTATACCCATTGACTCTCTCGTTGTGCCAACGTTGGCGAGAGATCGTGTGTGCCCCGCGTATTCGTCGGGTGTGGCGTTGTACACCCTCTGCCCTTGGTTTGCTTTTCTTCCCCTCTACCTGCTTTCAACCCCCGCCCCCAGCAATAAGGTTAGGGGTAGGCTAGAATCCACAGAAGTGACCGTTGGAGGGGGGCATCGGTAAATTGTATACACATAGAAAGCTTTGAATAATTAAATTGACCAATTGCTGTATATATTATTTAAAACATCTAATTTTATTTTATAATAGCAATATTAATTTTCGCGCTATGCGCGCGATAAGTTTCCTTTCAGCAGAAACATTATTTATATACATATTTCAAGGTGGCCTCTAAAAACAAAATCAAGTTTTTTGTCATTTCCCGGTCACCAAACAGTTTTTCAAGACATACAAATTGAAAAGTTAAAACTTTCATACCTGAAAAAATGCTCAGTATAAATATTTAGTACTTAACTACAAAATCAAAGCTTTTAAAGCATTAGAACTGTTCTAAATTTCCAACAATTTTAACAGGCTTCTTTCGAATTTAGGCTTCTTTTTTATTTTCAGAAAAAAGTTTAGGCTTTTTCTTATAAATATCTTCAGGTTTAATAAATGGACAAATTGATAAATTTTAAATTTAAATTTATCATAATGAATCATCGTGAAAGCATTAAATCTATTATTAAATGGGCATATTATTGTTTATTCATAAAAATTAGCATTCAGACGTTGACTAGGATTCATCAAGCAACAAGATAAAAATCTCACAAACCGGCCCTAGAATCCGTTCTACCCGATTTTTGTTTAAAGAGTTCAAAAGATTTTTTAAAGTTTTTCAGGGATTTAAAAGAATTTCAGCAGTTTTCAAGGGGTTTAAAGTATTCCAAACGTTGTTTTAACAGTTTTCAAGGGAATTTGTAGAATTTTCAAAGATTGTAATTATTTTAAGGAATGCTCAAAGCTTGTAAACTATTTAAGGAGTTTTAAACTTGTTAAAACATGTTACGCAGTAATCCAAAAGATCGTTCGTCGGATTGCAAAAAAAGTAATTAAGGGATTTAGTAGAGTTTTAAATATTGCGGTTCATATTTTGTTTTAAGGAATTTTCTTGAATTTCAAAAGATTTGAAAAGTTTGCACAGGATTTATAAGATTTTTTGACATGGTAAAATATTGTAAGGGATTTCAAAGGATTTTCAAAATTTGCAAATATTTCGAAGGATTTTTTAGGGAATTTATCAGATTTTCGAGGATTTAAGTAATTCTAAGGGACTTTAAAGGCTCTCAAAAAGGCAGTTTAATACCTTTATCAGGATCTTAAAGGTTGCCTAGGATTTTAAATATTTCAGAAGATTTCAAGAAACAGCAGCAGATTTCATGTAATTGCACGGGATGTCAACGAATTTCATAATATTTTAATGGATTTCAGAGAATTTCTCAAGGATCTTAAGGGATTTCCAAGGATTTTAAAGACTTTAGGGTATTTTAAAAGATTTCCATGAATTTTCAAGCGCTTAAAAAAATGTCAAGGTATTTTAAAAGATTACAAAGGATTTGAAAGATTTTAGGGTCTTTCCAAAGATTCTAAAGAATTTTCAAGAGATAACAACAATTTGCAGGAATTTTTAAGGATTTTCATTTTAAGGAATTCAAAAGCATTGTATTGGGTTTTTTAGAATTTCCTAGAATTTTGGCAGATTGGGAAGGTTTTCATAGGACCTTCGAAGGTTTTAGGATATTTTGAAAATTTCAAGGGATTTTTAAAGGATATAATCAGATTACAGAGGATTTCAATGATTTTAAGGGATTTTAAAAGTTCTCAAGCTATTTCAACAAATTTTTCGAGATTTCAGGCAATATGCCTAGATTTTATGGAATTTCACGGGCTTGTCAACAGGTTTTTTTCGATTTCAGCAAATTGTAAAGATTTTAGTTGATTTTAAAATATTTAAAGGGGTATCAAAAGCAATTTCATAAGATTTAAGGAATTTTAATGGGTTTTTCCAAGATCCAAAGGGTTTTCAATTTTAAGGACTACATTTTTTCTTCATTATAGAGGAAGCTTTGCAATGGTAACAATTTCAAAAAAAAAAAAAAATACTTTTTATTCATTTGAGTAAACGTTCCTCAAATTAAAAATGTATAATACAATGTTCTAAGCAATTATGAGGATGTATGCGTGTGTGTGTGTTTGTGGGTTGATGTGTCGATATATGCGTTGGTGTGTGGATGTCAAACTTGCTTGTGAACACGATAACTTGAAGACAGTTGCAGATAAATTGATGAAATTTGGAGAACCTATTTGCACCTCGAATATCTAAAAACTGACCCGAGGATTCCTGAAAATATCCATTAAATTTTTTTAGCACTTTATATTATTTCAATAATCGATTTTTTATCGTAAAACTTTTTTAATTAACATAATTCAAAGTTTTTTAAGAATATAAGAGATTCCTTGGTTTAAGACGAATCGATTAACCTAGAATATTAATACATTTTTTTAAAGAGTAAGGAAGTTATGGTAATTCATATAATCTGAAAATCTATTTTAAACAGAAAATCTTTTTTCATTTACATAATTCAAAGTTCATGTAATAATAGAAACGGCTTTTCATTTTGACTTTCTCTACAAGGAAGCAAATATTTTTTCTAATTAATCATAATGAGGAAGCAAAGTGCCCATAAAATGAGCACCAATAATATTTTACAAACGAACAGAGTGGAAACATCCGATATTAAATTTACAGCTAGTTTATTTGATATTGAAAGAGTCATAAATTATTGAAGACGATAGTATCGGCATAAAATTTACCAAATACTTGTTTTAATATAGTGAAATTTAAAAATTGGAAACTTCAAAGCTGATGAAATTCAAACCGTACAAATTTAATAATTCTAAGAAGCATCAAGCACTTTTCATTTTTAATTAGTTTAAATTAAGTTAACATTAAAAAATTAGGTACGTTCTTGATTGAGAATTTTAAACTATAGTTTGCAATTTTAATTATAGAACTTTTAATGATGATAAAAATTATAAGATGTATCGTATCTTGTAGTTTCAAATGACATGCAAAGTGATTGGATAGATTATATTGTTTAAAGCTTAGAGTTCTGTACATCAAAACATTTATTGTTATTTACAGCTGTCAAAAATTGGAGAATTTTAAATGTTGTATACTTACCTTCAAAGTAAAAGTTCAAATATATATCAGTATTACCTCAATAATTTTGAATGTTTCATTCCTTCGAATTCTTTTTCATTCTTTAAATTCTATTATTTCCTTTTCATCCCTTTGAATTGCTTCAAATTACTTCAAACTCCTCTTAATCCTTCTGAATTCTTAATCTAACTCCCTCGAAATTTTCTGAACTCCTTTGAATCTCCTGATACATCTGAATTCATATAAATTCTCTTAATCATCTGAATTTCTTGAATTCATCTAGATTCCCTAAATTTCTTGCATTATTTTGAAATCCTTATAATTTCCCGAATTCGTGGAATTCCTTGAATTCTAAGGACTTCAAAATAATGCAGTGAATTCAGAAGAATTCAGAAGGAGTGAAGAAATTTAGAGATTTAGGAGAATACAGAACATTTAAGGAATTTAGAGAAATTTGAAATGCTTTCAATTTAAAGTTGTTTAATTTTAAACAATTCCAGTTTGAAATAATGTAATGTTTGAAGTTTCTAGCTTAAAGCTGATTAAGTAAGATATAAAATTGTTCAATTTACAGTTTTAAAATATTTAAAAATGGGGAAGTCATACACGTTTTATACTATTTAAAATAATTCTGACCTTTTTATATAGTTAACTAAAAAGTTTAAAGGCTCCACTCATGCTGAAACTAAAAATTGGTTATGGTCATAGATTTGAGCAAGTTAATTATTTTTACTGACACCACTGAAACTAACATCGGAAGTCAAAAAGGTTGAAGGCTTCTTCTTTATTTAAAAAATATTAGTTACCAATTACTAATTTAATTTTCTTGTACAATATTGAAGATTTAAAATTCATCCCAAAGAATTTTATATACATTATCAATTGAATGCAATTTCATTTTAAACTTATATGTTTTTAAACTTTAATTCATGAAACGAACCAGCTTAAAAAACAGGAATAAATAACAAAAGCATATTTGTGAGCCAACTTCAAGCTGCGAACAGAATGTATTATATACGAACAGAATATATTAGCTGCGAACACTTGTCGATTATTATATATAATAATTAATAATCAACATTTAGTTAATTAAAATATTCATATGTTAATTAATAATTAATAATAGTTTTCTAATCTACAAAATAATAATATTGTTTCTAATTTTTCTCAATTTCCCAACGAAAAAGAACAAAGTTCTTGAGGCTCACAGGATTTCCTAACGGGGGGTAGAACCGCACCTGGTTGGGGGTGGCGCTGAATTTCCGATATCGCGAGACCACCACGCGAACGATAGATTTTCCAAAAATTATTCCATTAGAGTAATTATTTGGTTCGCTTGATCTCCTAGATAGGTATGTGTTTATGTAATCCTCGAAGGTAATAACAGACACGGAACAATCTTGCGTTATCGCGATAATGGAGGACGATAAATTAGTTGACCAGGCACTCAAAAGCGTCGTATGTCGCCTGATGTTCCTGAGTATAGTTATACTATGTAGGGGTGAATTAGAGTCAGTCGTCAGCTGTTGTGTTTGAAAGCGTGCTTTGGTCACTGAGGTAATTAGCCGATTAATTCGACGAAAACTTAAACACCACGGGTGTGGCTCCCTACTGATAACACTCGACGATATTACCTTCTGCTCACAGGCACTGATTGCAAGAGTTAAAAGTTCAGAGGTCAAAATACTAGGCAATTTAGATCTTGATTAATAATTTTTAGTTCCTTTTTTATATGTATATTTTTCATAAGTGTTGCTTCTAATTAGGTCCTCTAAATGATATCAATAACTGCTCAAAATTAAGACTTGGAAAATACTTATTTGAATGACAACAAGGCTTATATCATATAATAATCCATCAGGCTATCATACTTTCCATTGCTTTAGTTATAATTTATTGAAGAAATATTTTTTTCAACAAAAAAGTACATTTTTTTAAATTATTCAATTCTAATTAATGAGATGTAAGATTTAATATATCAGATTTTGAAATAATATACTTTGTTTGATACTGAATGCAAAAGTCATTAGGGTGGAGTAGAAATGTTAAAATAAAGCGAATGATTCACGGAGAAAAGTAGATATAAAGACTCAATATCTGGATTTTTAACTATAGGAAAATGATCTAGATGTTTAGGTGTAATATCTTGATATTAAAATTTAATATCTAGATAGTAAATTTTAATATTTCAATATTTTTATATTTAGACTATTTAATACCTGGATACTGAATTTTAATATCAAAATATTTCAGCTTAATATCTTATTCGCTTATTACTCCGCACACTTTACGCGTAATAATGAGCAACTATGGCAACTACTGCTATTGTTATAAACAATTATATCAGAAAATTTTTATTAATTTTTTTATTATGTTTTCTTTTAATTTAATTTAATTATATTATTTTCTCTAGTTTTTAAACACGAAAAATTGTTAGCAGGGAATATATTTAACCAGTTAACTGGTAATGACGCATATATGCGCAGAAAAAATCCGTGACAAAACTGGTAATGACGCATATATGCGCACTTGGAATAACTGCCACAAAACTCAATGGATTTGCCCTAGTTTTTTTGGTCGCTGATGACGAATCCGGAATCAAAATTGAGAAATTCAAAATGGTGGATCCAATATGGCTGATCCAATATGGTGAACTAAAATGCAAAAGTCACGTGATTTGAGTGAAAGTCAGTACTAAGTGTTTTTTTTAAATCGCTAATGACGAATTCGGGGTCAAAATCAACAAATTTGAAATAGCTGATGATATAATAGAATAGTCATAAGCGACTTAAAAAACTCTTTGGTACTGCCTTTCACTCAAGTCACGTGATTTTTGCATTTTTGTCCGCCATATTGGATCTGCCATTTTGAATTTCTCAATTTTGACCCCGGATTCGTCACCAACGACCTAAATAACCCTTAGGAAATGAACTTTCATGGTGAATACAGAACTATTTGCTTCTACCAGTTTTGGCACATAACGTCGATTTCGAGCCTACGAGTTAACTGGTTAATAGGGTGCCCAAAAAATGTACGATTTTAAATTTTTCAAATGCTATTGGCTAAAGTACTTCCCTTTTGTGATAATATAATATAATAATATAACGAATATAATATAAGGAAAAAAAGTGTTAATAATTTGTATGCATAGAATGCTCAAATTGTGTACAATTTTCTTGATTAATTAGGGATCTTTTTATTTAAATAAGTATAACTAAAAATATATTGCCCATGTTTACAATGACAATTCAGTTATTTTTATGGAATTATAGCCTATTTAAATGAAAATGGTGTGAAAGTGTTTCAGATAATAAGTTTGAGTTGTTTAAAACAAAAAAAAAAGAATATGAGTTTCATTTGTTTAAGAAAAAAATATATTTATCTAAAGTAATGTCAAACCTAATTTTTGAATCTTAGGTAGGTTGATGAATTATAACTATTTGCCCCTTTAATTATCATCTAAAAGTTTTTAACCTTATTTAAACCTCTTTCATCTACTTTTCCATATTTAAAGGTACATTGCTGAGAAAAAATGACAACGAAAGAATCGGAACAAAATTCTGGAAACAGTTTATTTCCTTCAACGAAAGCTTATATATGATGAGGGTGCCATCTCAGTTTAATTATATGAGTTTAAGATTTTTGGTAATAAATATGAAAAAGTAACAGTTAAATAAGTAAACTGTTTTTTAATATTTAGAATTTGGTTAACCAAAGAAAGAAACTTGACTAAACTCACGAGTATACACACAGAAAATTAAGTTTCATTTTTAATAAATCAAAATGTACTAAACCAAAAGTAAACCATAATTGGTTCATATTGAGCGATACGATATTAAAAGCAAGTCAATTGTTTTTCGGTTTCTACATTGATCAAAGGAGAGAACATAACTGAAGTTCAAAACGATTTTGTGAGAAAATGATCTGAAACTAAATTGAATTCCTAGTTTTTCCTCTGTACAATCAGAAAATAGAAAAAAGTCATGAAACGATTGTTTGAATAATATTATTATTTTAACGCCGTTTCTCTGATATGGATTTGAGACTTCCCCAATTCATTTTATTCAAATTAACGGTCTGCTACAAAAAATGGAACTTTAAGAAGGTATTTCAACAAAATCCACATTATAATTCAAATGACCGAGTACTCGTGATGGTCCCAATAATTGTGAAACCTGATGATTATAATCTGAATATACTCTTGAAAAATATGTTAAAAGTTATATTTAATATTAAAGCATATTCATTTTTAGAATTTTAAAGTGTCAAATAGAGTTTAAATTACTTAAAATTAGATAAGAAGCAAGAAAATTGGTATCAAGGTTACTGGAACGTTTACCTTATCACCTCCTAAAGCTGATTTACTATTCATAAATCCTCTGAGAACATGGACAAAGCTTATGCAGTGCACCTGAAAAGGCTACTCAAAACCTTCCAGAAAATTCGGACCAAATGTGAAATATATCTACATTTTTTTTTAAATTTCCTAGTAGAATTTTTAAGTTTTATGGATCGAAAAACTCTGCTGCAGTTGATATTATTTTAATAACAAGTCTTGACCAATTACGGCACGATAAACAGGAAAATCCCCATGAAAATTAACACTCCAAAGCCTTTTATTGCATGTCCTCTTGAAAGGTTTAAAGTATCATTAAAGAGATAGAATACGCATGTAAACATTTTTTATTTGTAATATCCAAAAGTCAACTTCGAATTAAAGTATTATTTAAAGCAAAATTCTTTTAAACACAAATCATTTTAAATTAAATAAAAAAAACTTTCAAAATTAGGCAATTTCAATTTCTAAGATTCAATTATGTAGAAATACAAATTGAAAGCCTTTTATAATATGAATAAGAATAAGATTAGCAAATTATAACACAATTATATATAAATTATCATACAATTTAAATATTTTCATTTTGAAGCTTAGAAACTTTGAATCATAATATTTTCAAGTTTAAACATTTAATTATAAAGTACCAAATTGTTGTGTTAAAACAAGCGTGTTATGCTTTTAATAATTTAACTTTTAATAAAGGTTTTTAAACTTAAAATTGATTATTGATAAATTACTAAGGTTTTTATATTAAAATTACTAGGCTATGAATATTGTTACGTAAACGTTTGAATACGTATAAATATGAAAAAATGTCCTCCAGATTATATGAGGGGCACGAGCGGCGCTTACGAGATTCAAATAAAAAGTCCTCGAGATAAGTAATCTCGCATATATCGCAATGCTTTCATTTTTTGAAGTCTTGAAGTTTAAAAATATTTCAATGGTTGAAATTTTATTATTTATATTTCTTGGCTATAATAATTTAAAAAATACGTGGGGTATCCAAATATCGGAAATTTCAGCAATGGTAATTTTGTTTATGGCTTACGAGATATTTAGAGTTAAACGCAGCCTGCGTTTAAGTTAACGTAAAATTGTGCAATTCCAATAATGTAATAATTTGAATGATAATAAAAAGACTATAAAGAACTTACCAGAGATAATTTTCCTCAGTTTTGAATTCCTAATAAGCAGTACAAAAAATAATAATCTTTTTTTGTAAATAATTAGAAATGGTTAAGCATGTTAAAATTCTGCAATCGTGGAATCCGAAATGTAAGCACGTTTATTTGAGTTCTAGATTTTTATAAATATCGGGTTAGGATTCCCGAGAAAAGAGCTGCGAACGTTTTTAAAATTATTTTCTATCGAACTGTCAATGTCGAACTTTTGGAAATGGTAAATTCCATGAAAACTGTTATGATTAATCTTTGACCTCCCTAATAATTAAAAAAAAAAAAGATAACTGAGAGTGTCAATTATTGTTATTTAAAAAAGTTCAAGGAAACTATGATTTTCTCATTGGCGAACAATTTTGTTATGGAACATTTAATTGTATCTTGTGTCGTTTTTCCACAAGTTTAATTTGTTTATTTGTTATGTTATTTTTCACAAATAAAAAAAAAACTACGCGTACTATCCAAAAATTGTTCACAGAAAACTTGCAGATCTGTTTTAGGTAAATAATTCCTGCCTGATCATTTTTTTTCGGTATTTTGCACAGTTTGACCATAAAATGGTATTTTTATTTTTCAGTATTTTTTTTCTTGTGGTTAAAGCCAGAACCGTTGGTTAAAAAGACTGGTGAACGAACTAGATCTTTCTCTTTGGTCCCTAAAAACCTGTGCTGAAGCGCAATCCAATACGATTTGTCTTTCAAAGGTTATCCGGTATACAGACGACGACAACGACGACGACAGACAGACATACACCATCGTGAAACCTGTTTTTCGTTTTTTGAATCAAATTCTATACAATTTATGTTTATCAAAATCTAACAAAGCGAGGAATTTAAGTAAAATTTTAGTAGGACGTTTGAAATAAATCCTCTCAAACAAATTACGCGAGTCAAAACCTATCAGGACATTTGACAGACCTTTCTATCAACTTCTATCCATCTAGGAATCCTATACTTATCTATCATCATATTTGCATTAAAATTCGGCCAAATCTAATCGGAACCAGACTTTTATCAAACCCTATGTTTCGTAATCTAGGATATTTCTATCAAATAATCTATCCGTTGAGAAATCGTATACTTCTCTGTAAAAAGGTTCTCATTGAAACTCGACCAAGTCTTATCGGCACAGAAATAGTATCAAATCCTATGTTTCATAATGTAAAATATTTCTATCAAATGCTAACTGTTGAGAAATCGTACACTTTTCTTTTAACAGTTTCCCATTGAAATTCTATCAAATCTTACCGAAACAAGACTAATATTCAATCCTATGTTTCGAAAATTTCTGTCAAATTCTATCCACTGATAAATGTTATACTTTTCTATCAACAGAATGCATGTAACTAAAGAATGTATATTGTATAGCATTACTATTGAACCGAATACTAACGCTTTAATTTCTATAGTATATATTATACATTTGAATCAATAAAATATCTGCCTCTGAACGAGGTTAATTGATGCAATAGTATATTTATTGAGAATGTAGTATATTTTTCTTAGTGTTACTGTTAGGAAATTGTGTACTCTTCTAACAACAGTTTCTCATTTAATTTCTATAAAATCTTATCCAAACAAAACTTGTATTGAATCCTATTTTCCACAATTTCGAAAATCTCTATGAAATTCCATTTATCCGAAAATCTTATAATTTTCTATCAAAAGATTTTCATTAAACCTCTATCAAATCTTATCCACACAAAACTTTTATCGATCGAGAATTCTTATGCTTTTCTATGAACAGATTCTCATTAAACCTCTGTCAAATATTATTCACACAGAAATGGTATCATATCCGATCTTCCAAAAATGACGTAAATTTCTATCACATCTATCCATAAAATTTTTTTATATCTTTCTATCAACAGTTTCTCATTAGAATTCTATCAAATATTATTAAAACATGAGTTGTATCAAATCCTATTTTCCAGAATCATTCTAGTTTTTATCCCAATCAATCCATCAAGAAATCTTATACTTTTCTGTCAACAGCTTGTCATTGCAATTCTATTAAATCTTATCAAGTCTGGACTTGTACCAAGTTGATTATGAAAATTTGGGATATCATATTTAATAGGATTGTCTTGGATTTATATAAACAACGTATTTATATGGATAAGGATGTGGGATAGAATATTCGATAGGATTTTATTTTATTTTGTTTTCAAAAAATAGTATAGAAATTTATAGAAATTACTCGAACACTGTCCCAATGTGCTTTGATAAAAATCAATAGCAATTCTAAAATTGTTTGACAGAAATGCAAAGGAAATTCATCAAATTGCGGGCACAGAAACCGGATAAATGTTCTTTTTTCAATTCCTATCAAACTTTTTTAGCAGGGATAGCATTTCTATATAATAAATCCTAAGAATGAGGAATCATAATTACTTAAACTTAGACAAAGAACTATCTAGTATTCTTCAAGAAATATAGGTACGTATTATAAAAATGAGAAATCCACTAGAATAAATTGGCTGGACGATTAGTGAAATTTGACTCAATAAGGAAGCTATAAAGTATAAAACGATGAAAGATCGAACTAAACACTAATCGACCCTCTTTTTATATATCGATTGGAAGGCATTTACTTGGGTGTAAAAGAGAAGAGAAGGTGGCAAGGATCTCGCTTCCCTCAAAGATTTCGTAAAGTTCAGAGGTAATACGATCATTGCCTAAGTTTCCTCGAAATACACGGGCTTCGGGCCCTATTGTGAGCCCCTTACGTGTTAAATTACTACGGGGTGTCCGCGATATATACCCTAGGAAGGGGGCGGAGCGGCGCGGCGCGAGGTCTGCAATTCGACTCCTGATTGCCGTCGACAATGCATCGGCAAACTTTCGATCTGCTGCAAATTCGATACCTGACGCGGCTTTCGGGATTCTTATGACGAAGATGAAGCAAATCATGTTAGAGGTATTGTACTCATTTCAAGACGGGGAGAAGAGGAGAAGATTGTAGAGATTTAATCGAGAAAATAGAATGAAGTCACAGCGCTCAAGAGATTTTTTTCATTATCATCTTAATGAGAAGGTATTAGTTTTATGTAAAATTTCAGATTGTTGGTTTTCATTAAATCTCCACATTTTAAGACCCACCGAGTCAGAAAAAATGATTTTTATGAAGGTGTCTGTTAGTCTGTCTGTAGACTGTTGACATGATAATTTTCGAAAGACTGATGAGATTGGATTGCATTTTTTCACACTTTTTTAAGGCCTAAAAAGAAAGGGCAAGTTCGTCAATAAACTATTTTTGATAAACTGTTATGGTTTTATCCAAAAAAAAATGCTTTTTGCAAAATTAAAAATTCAATTTTCCGGCCAAACTATGCGAGATAAGAAAAAAAGTGGCAAGATGAAAAATTGTTCATCCCAAACAGATTAAAAATTTCCGTAGACGATTTTTCAATAAAGGGTATATTTATGGTTTTATTCGTGGAAAATTTTATTTAAAATTAAAAGCTCCATGTTCCAAAAAACTACGCCAGATACGAAAAAATCCTTAGAAGAAAAATTTTTCATTTTAAAAAGATCTACCAAAAAAGTGATAACCAGACGGCTAGTTTGAACCATTTTTGAATGAACAGTGCTTGCCTATCCTAGTTAAAATTCTGAATATGCTTTTGGGATGCCTCCCGATTATTTGCAGCTATACATAAAAAAGTCTTTGGCCTCCTTTTTCAGATATCTTAATTTTTTTGTAGAGTTATTAAGTACATTTTCTTTGCAATGATTGGAAATTTAATGTTTATTGGCATAAACTCCTTTACTTATGCATCCAAAAAAATCTCCTAACAATTAAACATCATAAAACATTCTGAATGCCTTAAAATCTTTTAAGATAGGTGCAAAAATTCCGTTTTCCTTAATTGCTTCTTTTCAGTAGATTATGCGCCTGAAATGTGAGAACAATAATTAAAGTTGCACAATATTCCGTGTAAAATTAGAAACAAGTTTAATGTTTTATCTTAAATAGTTTAGGAGATATGACTTCCGGAAGTTTTTTTTTATTGAAAAATTGGTGTCAAAAAGAATTTTATTTTATTTTGAGGGTTTATGTCAATGGACGTAAATTTCCGATGATTTCAACGAAAATATACTTAATAACTCTAAAAAAAATTAAAATGTAAGACTTCTTAAAAACGGTCCCAACCATTTTTTTCATTTATGTGTAAAAAACAAAATTTTGCTTTTAGGAAGGGCTACAAAATCATCATAAACTAATTTCTGAAAGGGCGTACTGTTTTCTTTTAATATTCGAAAAATCTATTGTAAAATCGAAAATTCAAATTTTCAAAATGAAAAGTTTATAACATTTTAAGCAATTAGTTGTTAACATTAGTTACCTTATTAATTTTCAGTTCACAGAAATTTAATAATTTGTAAGTGATAATACAATGAGATAATCAATTTACACTCTTAAAAATCGTAATTAGAATGAAACAAATTAATGGTTAGTTGTAAAAAACAGTAAATCGAGCAATCACTCACCACACCAAAATGTATGATCCTAAAGACACCAAGCCTGCTTGTCATCGTCACTCTGGAAGTTGATCTCTCACTGATCGAAGTTACAGTTTGATTTAGAAATTTGGAAAAAAATACATGTTGAAAGTAATATTTTTTATTGTAGGAGACAGTTTGGCTCAAATGGTAGCGTGCTTAAATTATATTTCAGTTCTATGTTTTCTATCCATCTAAATTATAGGGCGCAGTAAATTCCAAATTATTATTAGCGTTATTGGTATATTAAATATTTCAAATATTTAATACATTTTTAGTGATTTATTAGCGCCATATAGTTCATAATATGTACAATATTCAATCAGATATTTTAAAAATAATAAAATTTACAAGATGAAAAAATTAGTCGGATAAAATTATCTGAAATAAAAAGAAAGGTAATTTCTTAGCAATGTATATCCAATTTTATTTTATAATGGTTCTTACTTAATTTCACATATTTAGGGTTATCAGCATAGATTGGAACTTAAATTGTTTATCTGTAATTGTAAGAGTTTCTTATTTACTAATAAATTTATTGTTTTATTATTCCAAGATAATTAAAATTTTTCTCAGTATGATCAGTGTGAAGTGTTTCGATTGTGTGAAGTGTGTGGATGTTGACTGTGTGAATATTGATTGTGTGGATGATGTACATTCAATTCGTGCTGTGAATATAGATTATTCGAACGAATAAATGACTTGATCCAAATATGGTATTCGTTGTTACCATTCACGCGTATAAACACATCAGGACCCCATCGATCTAGAATTATTCCTGCAAAAATGAGAACACCAACCAGTTTATTATCCACAACTAAAGCAGAACCGCCATCTGCATGGGTACAGCCCCTTTCTCCAGATGATTCAAGAGTACAGATATTGTCGTTTGTAAGCTCATAATTATGACGATTATAGTAATTAAAACACGTTTCCAGGTCGATTATTGGTACATTCATTAATTGTCGAAAATGTGGTGCTTCCATCCCGTCGCTGAAACCAGGGACGAACAAAGTTTTATTTCATAAAATATTTTTTGGTTTGATTTTGTAATAGATTATTGATAACATACATCATTCTTGATCCAGGGGGTGCCAAACCGCTAATAGTAGCAAGTGTGTGTGGCGGTACAGGACCCTCAAAAAGTAGTATTTTTCGATGCAGTGATGGTTGGATACTAGAGATTATTGGATTAATCCGAGCCAAGGCAAGATGTCCTTTGATGAATCTTGTGTCTATACGGTGAGTTTGAACAGTACTTATATGCAATTCACTAGATTCAACGGTATATACTGTGTTCTGTTCATCGATACATATTTTAGCAGTTAAGATATATTTAGGCGATACTATAATACCTGCACAATTTCTTGTTCCATTTTGTAGAATTTTCACAATGTAGGGAACATCTGTAATGCTCCATTCTCTGTATTCTGTTAACGAGTGATAAACTACACGTTTCTTGCGGATGTGAATATTTGATGAGTTCTCTGCAAGTAACATAAATTGTTGATTCAGTAATATTTAAAAAATATTAATGACCTTAAGTTCGATCCTTGATATATTGATTAGATTAAAGCTCAATTGGAAAATAGTAAAAGTGTAACACATGTTTCTTCAGTAATTTTTACGTAAAATCTATTAGTGCGGTTAGTTTAAGTATGATTTTTATAATGTTTTAACTATAGGCTGAAACGAATACAGGCATAAATTAATTGTTTATTATTTTGTTATAACTAATTCGGAAAAGTGTTAATGTAATACATGTTCCTTTAGTAACTTTTCACGTAACATTGATAGATGCAATTGTTTTTAGCGTAAATTTAATTACTATGTTCATATTTTTATAACAAATTATTATATAAAGTCCTACATATCTGAGGTTTTTTTCATCAAGATAATCGCGGGCTTTCACCGGGAATAGGTGCAATTCCAAAAAATGGCACCCGTTCCGGAAGAAATTACGGTAATGTTTCAACTATAACCACGTCTCACGACCGTGAGATAGGTGGGTTACTATCTGCGATGGACTCAATACGATGGTCCGACAAAAGTCTCGTGCACCATGACGATTTCTGCTTTTTCCTCGAAAGGGTCTCGGCATTTTGTTGATACGCAGGGATGTTTTTCAGGCTATAGACCAGTGAAAGATTGACATCTCCGAGAGCACCGATGATCAGGGCGACTAGATTAACAGAATATTGTAGGTACAACCGTCGCAACTCCCTTGTAAGGTTTTTATACCTGTCTTTCTTTTCATTCTCCTTGGCTGTAATACTCTTGTCAGCTGATGTCTAAAATTCGATAATCAGCATGTTTAGTTTCTCGAAGTCACGGATAATTATATCAGGCCTCAAGTGCGCGACAAAAACAGTTTTCGAGAATATGCAGTTCCAGTATATGCGGCACTTCTCATTCTCCACAATTGACTCTATTTCCCTTGAGGCATTTGGCGAAGCGGTATCGGGGCTAATGCCATGAGAGGGACAGAGATGATAATATAGACCTGTTATTGTTAGTGCCGCATTCTGTCTTTGGATGTACGTCGATTTCGCGTGAGTTGGACAACCAGATAGTACGTGTGCTAGGTGCTCGGGGTGTGCATGACACGCTTTGGAGCTATCATCGACAATGTCTTGGCTCAAACTCTGGCGGCGGTGTACTAAAATGAAAATGAGACCGTCCTGGCAGGCCAAAATAAAACTCTCCATGCCCGACTTCATTCCGTGTGATTTAAGGAAAGCAAACGTTAGTTCAAGCGACATCGACTAATCCTTCACATTTATGTGAAATTTGCCTTGCATCCCCCTCTTGTGGAGAAGCTCTTGGTGGAGTTTTTCTTTTCTGCATTGTTCATCCGGGCATTTAGGAGTAATTACTTGAGTTGAATAATATTTTATGCATTTTTCTTACCCTGATATTGGAGTCGAGGGCAAGTGTTTCAGCAACCTCCACCACTGTCTTGTACAGAAACGCTCCGTTGTCCATTTCTTTGTATTTCCCGAACATTTAAAAAAGAGTGTCTTGTGCATTTGCGACTCTATGCGATGTATTTAGAATGATCCTGATGTAAAGAAATTAAAGATTTAGCATTCTGCGACCACTTTGCCGACGTGATATGTAAATTCGGGGAATGGATGAATTAAGGTGCAAGTTTTTGTTCCTGTGCATAACCTCTCGTAATTCATTGTTGAGGGATCTGAGCTCGTCCTTCGTCCACTGAACCACTCCAAATGAATAGAGCAGTACCGGCACGGCAAGTATGTTAGTTGGAGGTACTTTGTTCCTTGCCGACAGTTCGGAAGACTTAATGTGTCGGATAAGACGTTTGTGTCTGCATCGGAGAGCATTCTTTATATATGTTACGTCTTGAATGTGGCTCTCTGGTACGTTTAGGCATGGAAAGGTCTCTCTAGCGTCAAGGTTTGAGCGCATTTTTCTAACCCAAACTTCATTCCGATCTTCCGAGTGTACTTTTCGATAATCCTTTTAGAAACTTCAGTTGCTTTGCATTTCTAACATCGATCTTAAGATCACATATGTGTAACAAATAAGTGGTCTTATGGTTTCCATATCCAGTTTTGTCGCAGGAATACCCTTGGGAATCGCAGTGTGCAATAGATAGAGTCAATGGTGTCTGGCAAAAGAGGACAGGACTCATTCTGTCGCCTTGAATGACGCATCTCAGGAAGGTGACGCTGATACTTGTCACACGGTGTTTTCCAGATGAGATCGTAAATCTGATTTTCAATAGGGTCATCAATTTGTCTATGCATTTCAGTATGTGTGGATGAATGTTCAAGATTTCCAACACATTGATGATAAGTCTAGGAGAGGTTGAATCAGAAGATTTCCGGTAGTCAATCCAGGCCATCGACAGGTAGCGCTGATAGAATGCTGCGTCATTGCAGACGCACCTCTCGACTAGCAGGTTCTCCTGACCAGTAGCTCTTCTTCGGCAGAAGCACTGTGCGTACTTATACCAGCCACTCCTAAATAGGCTCTTCCGACTTTAGATATGCGATAAAAATGCGGGCCAGATGCTGGTGGGTTGAAATAAACTTCTTCTGACAGATGCTCCTAATACCATCTGGTTCCACAGCAGAGTGGTTCTTCATGCTTCTTACTAATTTTTCACCTCTTCGGTAGTTATAGGTAGGCATTTGTGCTTAGGTGTTATGTCCTTGAAGCTATTTATGTTCTCTGTTTTTTTATACAGTGGATGGTGTATTTCGTAGACTTTTCCCCAAAATACCATGACATCTTTTGCTTACGGGCGAGTGGTCCAAAGTAATAGGAGGGTCTTCGGAGAGTCGAGATGGATAAGAGAAAAATTGTTCGCTTTCTCTGACCAACTTTTCCTTCCGCTCTAGACTAATCCTAGCGTCAGATAGTACCTGTATACTGTCAACAATGTGCTGAATGATGTTCAGCAGCTTTGGCATGTTGAGTTTGTGACTACGGATCTGTAGTTCGCGCGCCAACTGCCGAACCCTGGCATTGAACTTCCTGCTAAATGTAATGTAGTCAGTCACACACTGAATGTGGAGTGGGTACTGTCTTGCCCAGCTTATATTTATTCTGAGTTGATAAATGCGCCTTTTGGTCTTATGTTTAGCCCTTGGTTTGGCTTTACAATTTGCATCCGACGAAATTCTCGCTGCATCATACACGCCAAAATTGGTGGTCCAGAAGTCAGACTCTTCGGCAAACTCTCTACGAAGCGCGTCATCTACTTGAGTTAGATCCTCGGGCTTGAGTGAAACCTGGATGTTAATGTTTCTCCTGGACCCAAAGCATTGCGCTTTCTTTACTTTATGCATGCCCGTGGTTGGTCTTAGTGTCACTACTCTGTCTCTGCTACCGGTTGGTTCTGGCTAAAGTAGTGTAGCCGATCCGCGCATATAACCCGTTTTTAGGAGGTTATCAGCACAGATAAGCAGTAGTTGTTGCGAAAAGTGCCTCTCATAATGTGAATATAAACGCAGAGTGTTTCCCCAACCACTGCATGAACAAACCGTAGACGTACACAAGAAAGTGGCAATAAGAATAATCGCGGAAAGCTGGCTCCCCCTGAGAGATGATTCCGATTTTCGAACAAGGAGGAACATTAACATCCAGGTTCCTCCTAAGCCTTAAGATCTGGCTAATATGGATGCCTCCTTTCGTCAGGATATCTCGGAGCAACCCCAACTCTAGACCATCAATCGTTCAGTTTATGATGAGGCGAGAGCTTTCGCTAAATTAAATCCAAAGCTAAAACCGACGATGGATCAAAAGACCAAAAGACGCTTGCATCAACTAAACAAGAAGATTGGA
>CAKNWU010305151.1:374-11789 GCA_932072015.1 Andricus quercustozae
TTAATTTTTGTTTTGCCTCAGGAGTTTATAAAGACATTGTGTCGCTTTTCCAATCCTGTATGCTGATTTTTAGCCGAACTTTAGCCAATTTTGATAATTTTTGAGTCAAAGGGCCTACATTTTTCTTATTTTTTCATAGCAACGCTATTATGAGCATTTAACTTAGGGTTTTCAGTATTTTTCCTTGCATCAGACACTTGGAAGACATCTCTATGCAAAAAAATGAAGTGGGTAGACTAAATAGTTTCCGCGCTATAGGCGTGTTTACAGGGCAATTTTGAGTCAAAAGGACTAAATTTTTTATGTTTTTACATAACAACGCTATGATGAGCATTTAACTCAAGGTTTTCAATACCTTTTCTCTCATTAGGCACGACAAACACATCTTCATGCCAAAAATACAGTCGGTAGACCTAATATTTTTTGCGCTAGGCATGCAAACAAAGTCATTTTGAGTCAAAAGGGCTACATTTTTCAGGGTTTTGCATATCAACTTTATGATCAGCATTTAACTTAGAGTTCTCAGTACTTTTCTTCCATTAGACACGCAAAACACATCTCCATGCAAAAAATGTAGTCTGCAGACCTAATTGCTTTTGCGCTACGCGTGCTAACAGGGTCATTTTGAGTCAAAGGAGGTAGATTTGTCATGCTTTTGCATAAAAACTCTACGATGAGCAACAAACTTGTTAAAAACTCGAGAAATTTCATAAAATAGTTCAAATGAAAGCAGTGGAAAGGCCGCAAAAATGGTTCTCGACGAGTCTACAATATACAGGGCTGTAAAAACAAGTTTAAATTTTTTTTACAGCCCCCCCCCCAACTGGGTTGTGGTGACAAAAAAAGTGAATGCGTGTTTTTTATATTTTTTAAATGTAATGTTTATAGCCGCCGCGCACTCTCTGAAGTTTCCCATAATAGTCCAGTCATCTGGTCGGAAAAATTGTGCAAATCCGGTAATTTTTGGAGGAGTCATTTTTTTCTCTTAAATACCTCATTTGGGGGTGCATAATAAGGGGTCAGATTTTGTGAACAGAATTTTGACCCGGAAAATGGAAATTTTTTTGGTAAAAGGTGCAAAATATCACTTGTTAGTGGATTGTTGATTTCCTGTGCATTTTAGGGATAAAAGTGTTCTTACCAAAATTAAAGTAGGTAAAATTGTACGTACCCCGAATTTTTTCATTTTTTTGCCCAAAATCACATGTTTTTTTTGTTTCTCTGTACCTCGGATCCTGATCGTCAGATCTAAAAATAAATAGCTCATTTCGGAGTTGTCACAAAAGAATGTTCCCAGAGAATGAATACAAGAGGACTAAATTCTGCGCAATTAAAAAAAAAAGATGTTCGTACCCCCAATAGACTCGTGACCACGAGTTTTTATTATTTTCAAATATTCTTCAAATATCCTTCCAAATATACCGGTTTTTTGTGCTTTTGTAACCGAAAACCCGAAAGTCGTGTTTTTTTGGAAATCACTCGTTTCATGGATGTCACACGAGAATGTTCTGATGACATAAATGAAAGAGGACTTCATTCTGCTTAATTTCTGAAAAGAAAAATTTTCCTACCCCTAATAGGTCACGAATAATGACCTTGCAAAGTGTACCCTTAATCAGTTCGGTGACTAAATCGCACCGCGGAACAAAACTACAATAATTTTCTTAACATATATGTTTTTAACTCAAGTAATAGTGATGAATTAATTATTTAATTATCAAATTAATAATAATGAACCACTTTCAATTAATAAATAAATTATTGTTTAAATAAATAAATTTCCATCAACCATCAAATATTCATTTTTTCGGCATTTTTTACTGATGTTTCTATAAGGGACGCTTATTATAGATCAAAAATAAATATTTAATCATTTTTAATAAATAAATTATTGTTTGAATAAATAAATTTGCATCACCCATCAAGTGTTCATTTTTTGGCATTTTTCACTCAAATTTCTATTAGGGACGCTTATTATAGATCAAAAATGAATATTTAATCATTTTTAATCAATAAATAAATAATTGTTTAAATAAATAAATTTTCATGACCCATCAAGTTTATTTATTTATAATATTCAATTTTATTAACTTTATCCAATTATTGTAAGGGCAACACACATTTAAATTTAAACTACCAAACCAAATTTGAAGTAATTTTCTTATTTTCAAAAAACATTCTTAAACTGCGTCCCTGACAATCATTTTTGTGTAACTGTCTTTACCAGAATAAAAATTAACCACTGATGAGGGCCACCATTGTGTGCCGAAACGTTTGGTTCAATTAAAAATTGACTGAATTATTTACTCTGACCCTAAAGCCAAAATTAACATCCAAGATTACAAACAATTTATTTATTTAAACAATAATTTATTTATTAATTGAAAGTGGTTGATCATTATTAATTCGATAATTAAATAATTAATTGGTCACTATTACTTGAGTTAAAAACATATATGTTAAGAAATTAGAAAATGGTTGTAGTTTTGTTCCGCGGTGCGATTTAGTCACCGAACTGATTAAGGGTACACTTTGCAAAGTCATTATTCGTGACCTATTAGGGGTAGGAAAATTTTTCTTTTTGGAACTTACGCAAAATGAAGTCTTCTTTCATTTATGTCATTAGAACTTTCTCGTGTGACATCCATGAAGCAAGTGATTTCCAAAAAACACGACTTTCGGGTTTTCGGTTAAAAAAGCACAAAAAACCGGTACCTATTGGGGGTGCGAATATCTTTTTGTTTTAATTACGCAGAATTGCGTCCTCTTGTATTCATTCTTTGGGAACTTTCTTTTGTGACAACCCCGAAATGAGCTATTTGCAAAAAAAAAAAAGAACTCTGGGTATTTACCTGTAAATTCAGGTGGAAATGGGTCACCTTCGGTAGGTGCTAGCTCGCGATCTATTGTAGTTAAGACAATGATTTTTTTTTGAAATTACAGGTATTTATGTCTACTTTAATTTGACCATTTTTAGATCTGACGATCAGGATTCGAGGTACAGAGAAACAAAAAAAACATGTGATGTTTGGCAAAAAATTGAAAAAATTCGGGGTTCTTTGAAACGCCGTAACTCCTAGACTATTGGGGGCAGAACAACTTTTTTTTAGTTTCACGTAGAATTTTACCTACTTTAATTTTGGTAAGAACACTTTTATCCCTAAAATGCACAGGAAAGCAACAATCCACTGACATGTGATATTTTGCACCTTTTACCAAAAAAATTTCCGTTTTCCGGGTCAAAATTCTGTTCACAAAACCTGACACCTTATTATGCACCCCCAAATGAAGTATTTAAGAGAACAAAAATAACTCCTCCAAAAATTACCGGATAAAAGTACCAGATGACTGGACTATAAGAGTAAAATGGGACAAAAAGACAGTCTTCTAAATTCAGTTTAATTATAAAACGTAAAAATGTATGATAAAGTTTAGTTAATACTCTCATCATCTCATAAGAATAAATCTTAGAGGAATACGAAGAGGTCAATATTTTTTAACGTCAATTCCCCTATCTTCCATTATTAGTATTATACCATCAAGCCAAATCCCTTTTGGGGGTAAGCGAGACTCACTCGGATCTAGCCGAGGATCAAGGAGTTCATACGAGAAAATTGAGAAAGGAAATTGTACAAGGTGGTATAAGGGGGGTGGGGTGTATAGATTTTAAATTATTCTAGAATTCCCGCGTTGGTTATTTAAATAACACGTCCGTTCCGAAACATTGCTCCAACTCAGGTCGATAATCAATCTCCCTAGCAAGCACCCCAGTATCCAAGGTCTTTTGTTTCAGGCGTCTCTCACTCCACTGATACTCTTCATCATTTATTTCATTTAAGCTATTTGTCGCCATACTTTTATATCTTGGCATACTTCTTTAGCATCCATGCATTTTCTCATGCAAGCTCTTGTGTTTCTACGGCTTCTTACGTCTCTTCGAATTAGGGTCTGATTCACACATTCTAACTATTTTTTCTTCGGTCTACCTCTGGGTACGCTGCCATTTGCTTTCTCTTGATATACTGGCTTCGTCAGACGTTCATCTTTCATACTCTCAACATACCCAAACCATCGTAACAAATTTCTTCCATACCTGTCAAATAGTGTCGCGTCTATACCACACTCTTTGAGGATTCTCATGTTACCGACTTTGTCCATTAGCGTTTTACCGCACACAATGCAAAGGTATTTCATGCTAACCGCGTTAATTTTACTGTTATCCTTTTAATGGTATGTCCAAGTCTCGCTAACGTACAGCAGTATAGAATTATGAATAGCCATATTAGCTTTACCTGATATATTTTTACTTCTGGTAATGGATCCTACCCTGCCGATAACCTTCATACCCTCGTTTACACGCCTATCTATCTAAATAAAAATCAATGACTTATTCCTATTACTTTATGGGTATTGTAAATGTATTTTAACCCCATGTTATTCTTCTGTGAAACTTTAAAGCGTAAACAAGGCCTCTTAATGTGGAAAAAACGTACATACATACATATATATATATATGTATGTATATACGTATAAAATACGTATTCCCTTTCACTGGAAATCTAATTAAATTGGAAGAGTCGCAAAAAATTCCTAACTTTTGGCTTTTTGGGTAATCCCCTTTTATTTTCCTTTCATTAGAGTCAAAGTTTGAGATTCAAGGTTTGATTTCAGCTATTTTCCGAATTTTCAACTTCTTGTTAGTGTTTTATGAATTTTCAAAAAGGGTAATAATTTTGGTCATTAGTGAGATTACTATATAAGCGTGCAAGCCAGAAAACATTTATGTCATATGTCAAAAATAATGTGCTATCCGCAAAACTTATTTGCTGCCATTTAAATTCCAAAAATACTAAAGACACCGAGGGTAAGTAAATGATACTGAAGCTGAGGATTTTCAATCAAAGCGAGATGAATATGAGCTGACATCTGTTTAGACGTAAGCTTACAAAGGGTTCTTTTATACTGGCACATGGGTATGGCGTCTTACAAATGGACACCCCACGTTAACGCGTGACTCATTTTCTTCATACAAGTGAATATTAATTTCTTCTAAGTTTATAAAAATTAACTATACACCAAAATATATGCTTTCTTTTCGCTTGATTGAAATATTATGCAATCTGAGTTCTGTCTCCTATATTTTTCAAAGTGGTTTTTCTTTTATTAAAACGGCACGCAGGTTGAGAAATATGTAATTTAACATTATACCGCCTACTGTAACAGTTTTAAGATATGAACCTAACTAAATTCTCAGTGAAAGTGACATTTCAATAAATGATTTTAAGAAAGTATACTTTCATTACGAAATCTAAAGAATTGTTCTCAAGAATTAATTTTGAATTGTATTCTAAGCTCTTCATGAATACAGGCTCGATTCAGTCATTCGTAAATATCATTCTAAGGCGCTTTTGAATTTATTTCTACTATTAGCCTGAAAAGGTCAATATAAACGAGTAACCATGGCCACAGGGGACTAAATTTGAAGTAATCAAAAAGTGCTTTTAATATGAGCTATATTTCGGCAGAGCTGCCGAAGCCTAATTTACTTGAAAAAAGTGACTGATTTAAGCTAAAGAGTGACTCCAAGTTACTACTGTTCACAAACTCAGAAAAAACATTTTCCTTAACAAAAAAAAAACTGTTTTCTTGGTCAAACATGAAAATTTGATTGAATCAAATCAATTTTGGTTGATTCAACAAAATAATTGATTGGACCAACGCAATTTGTTGGTTAAATAAACCAAATACTCCATGTACTAAAATGTTTTGTTAAAATAACCAAGAAAATTGGTTGGGTCACCCAAATATTTTGCTGTCCATATAATAACCATATTTTATGGTTAAATCAACCAACATTTTGCTAGTTCATCGAAATCGTTTCCCGAGTGCACACATCGAGGCTTTTAATGCCAATACAAACATTTATCCATGCAAAAACTTCGATTCCATTACACATTTAATTTATCGGCTTGTATTTAAAACTTTCTTAAAATGAACCAGTGAAATCTCACTGGTTTCCACTAAAATCGCACTGGTTGCGAAACAGTCAGAAGTGTGTCACTGACAATCAGTGAGATTTCACTTGTTCACTCAGTGGAACTCCGTCATTGGTTTAATCAGCGACTCGGACCGAAAGTTTTCCTCCAGTTTCATTCTTCTCCACTCAGGATTGTAAAAGAAACGCCCTTTTTTCGGTCGCATCAATGGAAGTGTCCTTTTTGTAATATAGACTCGACTATTCACTATAGGTATTAAAACTGAGTTAAAACTTTTAAATACCTGGTAAGGGTAAAAAGCTGTATGGCCAGTATGGACTTTAGAACCAGAGTAAAATTCAGAATTGAAAATGAGTTTAGTTTCGTATTGGAGTAGAAAGAGCTCGACTTTGAATACCTCTGCTCCTATTGAAATTACAGTCAAACTCGGATATAACGCCCCCGGATATAGCCCTTCCGAGAATTGATGCCGCGCCGCATTTAGGAGTGAAAGGAGCTGCGGGGAGTGTGCGGTAGTCACACAGACGTGGTCAAACAAAGGCGTTTTCATCGGAAGCAGCACTCTTTCAAGGTTTTCCCCTACCACCGCCAGCCCCAAAACTGGCACAGTATCCGAGTTTAACTGTAGTTTTGTTTCTTTCTGAGTAAAAATTTTCGATTTGTAGCACTTTTACTGATGCTGCTTTTTCATTTTGTATATTTATTTAATAATTTAAATACGTTGCAGTATCATTCATGCATTTTTGGTGATACCAATTATTTAAATTATTAATTAAATTAAATTTGACAACAATATGCTATGCAAGTATCTACTGACTATGTAGTTTTGATTTGTCGCATTTTGATATTTGTGACCCCTTCACTATCAGTGACACATATATGGGCAAGAAAAATCGTGGCACTTTTGCATGATGACGCATGTGGGCATTTCAAAAGAAAAATTATTTATCGTGATCCGGTTTAATTGTGCTTAAGTATATTAGGGATTTTGGGGTCGCTGAATACAAATCCGATGTCGGAGTTTCATCATTTACAATTTTGGATTCAATATGGTGGACATAAATTATTAAAAATGTTTGGACCGTGATTAAATTGGTGAAACTTAGGTTTTTAGGGTCACTGATTTCAAATCTGATGTTGGATTTTCAAATTCAAAATTTCGGATCCAATATGGCGGGCATAAATAATTAAAAATGCTTGGAACGTGATTAAATTGGTGATACTTTGGATTTGGTGTCACTGACTTCAAATCACAAGTTAGATTTATTAAATTACGAATGACGGATCCAATATGACAGACATGAATTATTGAAAATGTTTGGACCTTGATAAAATTGGTGATACTTAGGTTTTTGAGGTCACTGATTTCAAATCTGATGTTGTATTATCACAATTTCGGATCTAATAGGGCGGACATGAATTAATCAAAATGTTGCCACCGCCGTACCCATTATTTTTTTCGGGGCCGGGGGGGGGCTGAACTTAGGGAATAAGGAGAAAAAAGGGTATCCGAAAAATAAACTGACCTAATTTTGAAGCTAACAAACATAATTGTTTACACAATTTATTATTGCTTTTAATAAATATTCTCTTTGAATAATATTAGAAAGTTGCGGCTTTTTCTAAAATTTTCAACTTTTTGTCTACTTTTCACTTAGAGTGTGCTACAAATTAATAAAATTCAACAAACATCATTTTTTAAACTAATTATTATTGTTTATAACTATCTTCTCCTATAGTTATGCTATATAATTGCGTTTTCTTCTGAAATTTTTATTTTCTGTCAACTTTTCACTTAGAGCGAAGTAATAATAATAATTTAACAACAATAATTATTTAAACAAATCATCATTCTTTATAATTATCTTCTTCTATATTAATGCATACATACTTGTCTCATTAAATTATTATTGTTTATAACTATCTTCTGCTATATTAATGCTAGCACCGCCCACAAGGACCCTTTTCATATGGACGTCCAAAAATAATAAATATTAATATTAATTTAAACAAAAAGGCTCTCAAGGAAAATTGATATTTAATATGATTTATAAAGAAAATTTGAAGAATATTTCAAATATATATTTTATTTACAGAAAAATAATCACAAAAAAGAAAGAGATTGCTTGAGAAATCATTCTCTCTATTGTTTATGTATCATATGTTCATAACTGAAAAGTCAAAGCAAAGTAAAAAATTTCAGAAAAAACCGCAACTTTCTAATTATTTAAAAGAAGACAGTTTTAATTAATAATAAACTTTTGAAGCATTTATGTTCGTTAACTTGCATTAGTTATTACCTCACAAAGTGTAAAGTTGACAAAAAGTAGAAAATTTCAGAAAAAGCCGGAACTATTTAGCATTGCTATAGGAGAAGATGTTATAAACAATAATTTGTTCAAAGAATTATATTGATTAAATTTTACTAATTATTAAATCACTCTAATTGAAAATTCGATAAAAAGTGAACATTTTTAGAAAAAACTGCATCTTTCTAGCATTATTCTGAAAGAATATTATTATAAACAATGATAAATTATTTTAAAAATTATTTCAGCTAAATTTAATTGATTATTGCCGAGGGACAAAGCTATACCTATAATTGAATATTAGGTGTGCTAAAATCTTGTTTTGTGGAGTTAATCTTTGAGTTTACATAATTTCAAGTGTGGAAATCTACAGTTTGCTACCTTCATTTTCGCAGGTAACATGATGAATAAACGCACCAGTTTACTTATTACTCTACATCTAATACCTCTTTATTATTATAGCATTTATGGCAAATAACAGATCTGTCAGATCATAGACACAAGCTGTTGTAAACAGAATGAAGTTTTCCAATCTATAACAGATACGTGATTACGAAATTCGGGGGGGGGGGGGGGGCCGAGGCCGCTCAGCCACTGGTTTGGACCTTGATTAAATTGGTGATACTTAGGTCTTTGGGGTCACTGATTTCAAATCTAATGTTGGATTTTTTTAATGCAGAATAGCGGATCCAATATGGCTGACATAAATGATTAAAAATGTTTGGACCTTGATCAAATTGGTGTAATGTAGGTTTTTGGGGTCGCTAATTTCAAATCTAATGTTGTATTTTCAAAATTCAGAATGGCGAACTCAATATGGCTGACCAGAATTATTAAACATGTTCGAGCCTTGATAAAATGGGCAATACTTACGTTTTTGGGGTCGCTCAGTCGAAATCGGGTGTTGGATTTTCAAAATTCAGAATGGCGGATCGAATATGACTGGCATGAAATATTAAAAGTGTTCGGACCTTGATCAGATTGGTGATACTTATGTTTTTGGGGTCGCTGAGTTTAAATTAGGTGTTGGATTTTCAAAATTCAAAATAGCGGATTTGGACTCATTTTTACATTTTCATCAATGAGAAGGTATTGGTTTTGCGGGAAAATGACTTTCGCAGGTTCCATCAAATGTCGAGTAAAAAAAAATAGTTTTTACGTCGGTGTCTGTCTGTTGCTGTGTCATTTTTGAGACAATTTTTTCAAGATTTGAAAGTTTTATTAAGGGTTATTCATAGTACTCAAAAAGTCGAACAATTTATTTTGGTGATTTTTTTTGATAAAAAGAAAACTGCAGATTTATAGAATTTTCAACATTAAAAAAAATATAACGATAATAAAACTGTAAAGCCAAACAACGCACGATATGAAAAAAAAATCATGAACAGAAAAACGTTGCTTGAGAAAGCCCCATTAAGATTATCAAAACAACTTTTCCAGTTTTCTTGAAAAATCAAAGATTCAAATTTTGATCGCACCAAAATTTTATGAAAAATCTTAAATTCTATTTTCTGATTAAACTACACAAGACAGAAAAAAAGATGATTCAACAAAAATTTATTTTGGTTCGTGAAAAACAATATTAAAAATAAAAAAAATGAATTTGTGGACAAACGACACAAATAACGGAAAAAATAAATAGACAAAAACTGTTCATCCAAAAAGAGCTACAAATTTGTTGAAATTTTTTTTTTGATGGATGCGTAGTTTTTGTTTCAATCGTGAAAAATTATATTAAAAATAAAAAAATTAGATTCTTGTAAGAACGACACAAGGTACGAAAAAAAAGAATAAAAAAAAGTTGTACACCCAAAAAAGATCTATAGATTTGTTATAAATTATATTTTGGTGGAAAGCGTAGTTTTTGTTTTAATCGTAAAAAAGTAGAACAAAAAATTTTTAAAAAATTAATTTTTTGACAAACGGCACAAGGCAATTACAAAATTAATAAACAAAAGTTGTTCACTCAAAAAAGATCTACCAATTTTTCACAAGTTATTTTTTGATAGGATGCGTATTTTATATTTAAATCATAAATTATAACCTTCAAAATAACAAAAAACAACAAAAAAACAACAAAAAAAAATCGATTTTTCATCAAAATAGTTAACTGTTAAACCAAAGAGACGAATTCTAAACTATCATTATGAATCTTTAACTGGAATAGTTAGATTTTCAATTAAAAAATTAATTTTAAACCGAAACACAATGATTTTTCCACAAAATAGTACAATTGTTAACCAGAAAGAAGAATTTTCAACAAAGCAATTGACTTTTCAACCAAAAAGAATACTTTTTAACAAAATTATGTCATTTTTAATAAAGTAGATCCATTTTCAACTAAATAGTTGAATTTCCATTAAAAAACATGAATTTTTAATTAATTTTTCCCCGGAAAAGACGAATTTTCAACAAAATACATGATATTTCAATTCCTGTGGATTACAAGTTAATTACTTGGATTATCTAAATTGCTAAGAATTACCTACATTGCTTTGAATTACCTGGACTACAAGTGGATTACTTGGATTACCTGAATTACTCTAAACTCTAAAGTATCTGGATTACAAGTGGATTGCGCATAGTCCGAAACATGCGATAGTGTTCGTTTTGATATTTTATGTAAATTAGTTTTTTCTACCCAAAGAAAAGTTACGATTGTACAAAATTACCGGTTTTCACGTACACTTCAAGAACAGTTTGTGGCCATAATTTTTTGTAAAGTAACATAAGACTTTCAGTGAAGAGAGCAATTTTTTTAAAATACCGAATCGACATCCTGAGAAGTGTGAAAGGAAAATTTTTCCCAATATCAATTACTTTATGGAAGTATAGGTTTTCTCGAGTAAGGAAAAAGCTAAGTAGTTGCACAGAGCCAGACTGTGCGTACGATCTCTTCCTGAAGCAGGTGTGAGGACGATTAGTGGACTGCCCCAATTTTCAGCTACAGAGTTAAATATTCAAACAAAAAAGATACATTTTCTACCAATAGAGATAAATTTTCATCAAAAGAGTTGAGTTTTTAAGTTAAATAGTCGATTTTTTTAAAACCTTTAATTCATAATCCCGAAAAGATAAATTTTTAACAAAAAAAGTAATATTCTACCAAG
>CAKNWU010305180.1:1017-13116 GCA_932072015.1 Andricus quercustozae
TCTTCGAAATCTATGTAAAATCTTTGCGAAATATTAAAAATCTTTGTGAAATTTTTGAGAAATCATTGAAATATTTGTGAAATCTTTGAAATATTTTTCTGCTATTTGTAAAATAATTGAAGTCTTTGTGAAATGTTTTTAATCTATCTGAAATCTTTGCTAAGTATTCAAAATCTTTGGGAAATTATTAAAACCGTTGTGGAATATTTTAAATCTATCTGAAAACTTTACGAAATTTTTTAAATCTTTCTGAACTCCTTGGAAATCTTTCCAAAATATTTGAAATATTTTGAAATATTTGGTACAATTTGTAAAACTTGTGAAATCTTTGGAAAATCATTGAAATCTTTGTGAAATCTATGGCATTATAAATTGTATACTTGTATTTATTATTTATGATTATTTAACATTCATTATTTATTTATTATTTATGATTTATGTAAAAATTGTACACAGTATAATATTATTATATTATCTCCTACCCTGCCCCCACCTAGAAAAAAGGCTTCGCCGCTTCTGGGACAATACCAATATTGAATAAAAGTCGAATACATGTTAGTTTAAGAAATAATTGCGATTCAATAAATAAGTTTTATCAAAATATCTTGAAAGTTTCTCCGTTATATTATTTCGGAATTAGAACCATGAGAGTGAAAGTGACAACAGTGTGTGTACTTTCCGAAAAGGGTTGGGCTACCCAAAGGGGAGTAGCGTGATCATGAAGTAGCTGCCTTTTGGTTTTCGTCAAATGCGGTTCGAAATATTGTTTACAATTACTCAAGACTTATTTTCTTGATTAATTAATTTATTGTAGAGTTCCGATTAATTTATAAGAACTGTGGTTTTTCACTGAGCTTTTCACTGAGTGGTTTTTTCCTTTGGGTTGACCTGAAGCAATGACATCGCAAAATTTTGTAATGTGGATACGCAGGCAAATGCGGGAATCTATTCGTCAATTATTTGAATATACTTAATTGACTTAACTCGAGTGACTAATTAATGTTGACCTTTCCATTTCGCTCCCCTAACTGTTGGTATCCGATGAAAATTGGTTTAGATTGGGTCGGATACGTAACAAATATTGGTTGTGGCATTTGGGGCAAAGGCCAAAATTGGAAAGCAGTTTATGTCGGTCAAACAAACTAATCTGAGAATAAAGACATAAATAATGAACCTAACAAACAGAACGTGCTCACTAAACATAGAATTCAAAAAGACCACTTGTTTGTTTTTGCAGACGCAAAAATCCGAGGGAATGAATGCCATTATCGTAAACTTTTGGTGCTTGAAATGTGTCACATAGCTGGTAGTGATCATGCGGTCAATTTGAAAACCGATGTGGAAAACATTTCAAAAATATACGGTCCTCTTTTAAAGAGAAATAAATTCTGATTAACAGCCCTTCAAAAATTAAAGTATCTGTTGATTTTCGAAAATCGTTAAACTGCAGGACCTCTGAGAACGCACTCTCAGTTTTCTTCGCGATTTGAAAGAGAGCAGGTGTTTACTTTTACGTTGAGAAATAACATCCTGCAATATAGAAAAAATCTTTGTTGAATTTATACTCGTTTGTGCATTTTGTTTCTCATTATTTTTTAACTTCCTTTCAAATTAAACAAGTATCTGATCATTTGGTGCATGCAATAATTATTTTATAAGTTGTGTACCAAATGTTTTGTACCAAAAACTTAATTTTTATTCTTTCATTTCAAAATGAATTCCAGTTGATCAATTTGATTCCGAAATGGGATCAAAATGATATGCAACGCTTTTATATAGATTTCGGATTTTTTATTTGATCAACAAAATTAGGTATTAGATTGATCCTACTCTCAAGATCAATTGCCTCTCATGAATTTTGATGAGTAGCAACTATTGAATGTTTAAAATAATTAAATTTAAATAAACACTTATTAAAAGTAAAAAAATTATAATTTCCTGAGCCATAGAGATGTATAACCTGGTATAAGAAAATTGGAATTTGTCTCCAACCATGAAATTCAAAATTTTCTCAAACATTTCTTGTTGGGACTAGAAAGTGGCAGATCTTCTAGAAATGGGAGTCGGAAGTAGGTAAATCTATAGAGAAACTTTTAAAAATAAAAAAAATAAATAATTTTGATAATTGCATATTCCATTTTATTGGAAATTAATTTTTTCAACTGAAACTTTAACTAAAGATTGAAGATTCATAATTTTAGTTGAAAATTCATCTTTTCATTTAAAGATATAACTGTTGTGTTGTAATTCGTTTTTCTTTTTGTTCAAAATTTATTTTTGTAACTGAAAATTCAAATATTCAATTTTTCGTGGAAAAGTAAACTTTTTTAGTTTGAAAGTAACTATTTGGTTGAAAATTCGTGTATTTTATAAAAAAATCTACCTTTTTTGCAGAAAATTATTTTCATTCATTAAAAATGTATCTTTTTGGTTGAATATTCAACTACTTGGTTGAAAGTTGAATATCAAGTTTTTCTTTGCAAATTTTTTTTTTTCAGATAATTGAACTAATTTGATAAAATTTCATCTGCTTGTTGTTGAAAATTCATTTTTTTAGTTAAAGATTTAACTGCTTGGTCGAAACTTTATATATATATATATATATATATATATATATATATTGTTGAAAATTCGTATTTTTTGTTAAAAAATTAATCTTCTTGGATAAAAGCGGAAATCTTTTGTTCAAAATTAATTTTTTTGGTTAAAGATGATTAATATTTAACCATTACTATTTTGTTGAAAATTCGCTTTTATTGGTCAGAAATTAAGTTTTTCAATAGAAAATTTATCCATTCTAATTTCAGATTCATAATTCTAGTTGAAAATTAATCTCTTTTGATTAGAATTGCTATTTTTGGTCGTAAACTGAATTATTTCCGATTGAAAAATCTACCATTATATTTTTGGTTAAACATTCATATTTTTTGTTAAACATTGTATTATTTAGATACAAATATAATTTTTTGAAGTTGCCCTGTGGCCCCACTGCCGCACACTTTTTTTTGTTGTTGTTGAAAATTCAACACTTTTGTACAAAATTGTTCGCTTGGCGATAAAAATTAACTTTTTTACTAAAAATTCATATTTTTGGGCTGAGCATTCAACTTCAACCTTTTTGGTAAAGAATTGATCTTTTCGGTAGAAAATTGAACTATTTTATGAACATTAATTTTTTTAACTGTAAATTAAACTCTTCTATTTTTGGTTGAATTTTTTTCTAGTTGAAAATTTAACTCTGGTTGAAATTTCATGTATTTTGTTAAAAATTCGTCCTGTTTTTTAATAATCTTGTTTGATGAAAGTTGAGCACTTTTTTTGAAATTTTATTTTTTTGGGTAAACATTCATCATTTTAGTTTAAAATTCATCTCTTCGGTTGAAAATTTAAGTAAGAGAGGCCACTCTACAGTAGATAATGATCCCACAGTCGATAATAATTAATCATTTAAAATTTAAAAGTATTCGAAATAATTAATTTAATATAATTAATATTTGAGAGACGATATGTGTTAATGTTAATTAAGAATTGATTATTTTACTTATATTTATGTTCATAATTGATGATTATCTACTCTGGGATCCCTATTTTGTCGAAAATTCGGTTTTTTGGTCAAAAGTCAATTTTTTAAACAGAAAATTTAACAACTCCAGTTGAAGATTCATTATTTTAGTTAAAAAACCTTTTTTTTGTAGGAATTTGATATATTTGGTTAAAAATCCAAATATTTCTTGTTTTCAAGTTAACTTTTCGTTTGAAAAGTCCACTGTTATATTTTTGATTAAGAATTCGTCTTTTTATGTTAAAAATTCTCTTATTTAGACGAAAATCTGAAATTTTTCAAAATTCAACAATTTTGTTACAAAATTGTTTTTTTGGGGATAAAAATTAACTTTTTTTATTGTAAATTCATATTTTCGGGTTGAGCATTTAACTATTTTGTTTAAAATTCGTCTTTTTGATTTGAATTCAATTGTTTTTTATTGCAAACAAAAATCGTTTTTGGTTGAAAATTCAACTATTTGGTTTAAAGTTAACCTTCTTTGTTCAAAATTGTTTTTTTTTGTGTGTGTAAGATCTATAATTTTAGTATAAAATTTTTTTTTCAACTGTAAATTTTAACTATTTGAAAAAGGAATTTGTTGCAAAAACAGTTTAGTTTTTAATCCGAAATTATGGCATTTGTCAATTTGGGCCATAAAAAACAGAAAACTTTTGAAAATTGAATATTAAAACCTTATTTCATTAGACAATAATGTTATATTTGTGAAATTCAGAGCTACATAAAGAAAACTGACCAATAATAAAACTACTAAATTTTTCTTTTTAAACTGAATGACTTCCACTTTTACTTTTTTATATGAATAAAACATAAATTTTGTTTATTAATTCATATAAAGAAAAGAGCAATTTTACATTAATTTAATTTAAATTTTCGCTTAGCTATGATAAAAACAAAAAAATGTCGATGAAAAATGTTTTTGTGTCTACAACAGATGTTTCAAATATTTAGAATGAGCATGACTTCCTTACTCTTCAATAAAGTGTATTAATATTATAGGTATTAGTATTATAGGTCAGAATTATTTTATTTAAAAATTTATTATCAAAACGTCTTTTCTATTCATACATGAAATTTGATTTATGTCGATGACAAAATTTTTTCTGTTCAAAACAGATGTTTCAAATAGTACGAATGAGCATAACTTCCTTATCCTTCAATAAAGTGTATTAGTATTATAGGTCAATCGATTTGCATCGAATCAAGGAATCTTTTTCGTTATTACATCAATTTTGAATCATGTTAAAGAAAAAAATTGTACTATAAAAAACCGTTTTTTAAAATATTATGCATTACCATAGCTTCCTTACTGTTTAATAAAATGTATCAATATTATAAGTCAGTCGATTCTTCTCGAATCAATACATCTTTTCTATTCTCACATCAACTTTAAATTATAAGAATGAAAAAATGTTTACTATAAAAATCGATTTTTAATATACTATAAATTACCATAACGTCCTTACTCTTCAATGAAATGTATTAATATTATAGGTCAATCGATTCGTCTCGAACCAAGGAATCTTTTATAATCTTGGATAACCTTTGAATTATGTTAGTGAAAAAAATTTTACTATAAAAAACCGATTTTTAAAATATTATTGAGTGCTAAGAAAAAATGCAATAAATATTTTAGAAATCCTTTGGTCAGTTTTAAGATATTAATGGTGAAAATAAGCCATCCAAATTTCATTAATTTATCTGCAACCGTTTTCAAGTTATCGTGTTCACAAAAAAGTGACACACACACACACACACATCCGGACACTTTTTTAGAACATTGTATTAGACATTTTTAAATTGAGGAAGTTTGAATTAAATTAATTAAAATTTTTTGGAAAGTGTTACCATGTCAAAGCTTCCTCTACGAGGAAGCAAAAAGTAGCATTTTCTACTGAAAAAGACGAATTTTCGACAAAAAAGATATAGATTTGCAACCAAAAAGATAAATTTTCATCGAAAAATGTAAAAGATCATATTTTAAACAAAAAACATTAAAAATTAAAGACAGTTAAATTCGTCCGAAAAAGATGTTAAAAAAAATTGAATTTTCAATAAAATCATGAATTTTCTACCAAATTAGTTTAATTTTAATTAAAAAAGGCGAAAAAGGCCAACAGAGATCAAGTTTCAAACCAAAAAGACGCAGACGGTTTTTCAATAAAATAGTGGCATTTTCAACCAAAACAGATTTTTCAGTCAAGAATGAAAAAAATGTCAACCAAATTGTTGAATTTTTAAGCCAAAAAGACCAATTTTCGACAAAACAGTTGAATTTTCAACAAAATTGATTATTTTCAGCTAATACGGATTTTTAATAAAAGATATGAAATTTCAACTAATATGATGAATCTTCAACCAAAAAAATGAATTTTCAACAAAGTAGTTGAAATTTTAATCAAGTTCATAAGCAAAGGAGATGAATTCTCAACGCAAAATGTGATAGTTCTTATTTCAAATTAAAAACAGTTGAATTTATCCAAAAAATGACGCTTGTAGAAAAAAATTTTTGAAAATCAAAAATAATATGTAAGCAAGTAGCATATATTAGAAGCCACTAATAAAGTATTCTTTAAACAATTTTTTACATTCTGGAATAAAAATAAAAAAAATTTTATATACTATAATCTTGTTTTAACTGACATTAAAAAAGGTTTGGAAGATTTGAGAGCTTTCAACTGTTAAAAATGCATAAGAAACATATTTAAACGTCTAAGGAAACACATACAAAAGAATTATGTTTTTAACCCTTTAAGACTCACTGGGAACTTTAGTCCATAAAGTTCCATAGAACTTTAAATCCATAACTCGGGTCTTAAAGGGTTCATAGTTATTTTTGTCTTTTCAAAATGATTTATTTCTAGCTTAATTAGAAATATATTTTTAACAGCTCAGGGTTCTGAACCGAAAGTAATATCCTAGAAATTTTTTTATAAGAATCAGGAATCAAATTCTGTCTACTGATAAAAATACGTTTAAAAAATTCAAACATAAGCATTTTTCAATTCTAATGTCTAAAAATGGTTCAGTCTATGATTTTCTTGAATTTTTTTCTTATGTATTTTTATCAGTAGAAAGTGCTGAAGTGTTCAATAAATTTTTCAAGCCTAGTTTAAAAAAGTGTTTTAAATACAAAAATGACTAGAAAACTTGATAAAGAAACGGGGCTACTATTAGAGGGCACTTTCGTTTTTAATTTTCACGAGATACCCATACGATATAACATTTTTTTAATCATAAATAAAATCTCACTTTAATCCCCCCCCCTTTTTTTAAAATCCCCTTTTTATTTAAAATGGAACTACTGAACTGAAAATTGAACTTAAGTGAAAATATAAAATTAATTTCGAAGCTTTAATATTTAAAGTAATGAAAAGTTGCATGCTATTGGAAATATTGCATGCAGGATATTGCGAAATCGGAAAGTAAATTTCCTGGGGTCACTAGAGGAGAGTGAATCATTTTCTGATGCCCTTAAACCGACAACACGTCTCGAGAAATTTTCTGAGAAAAAAATCTTATCTGGTGCGTAGGTACAAATCTTATCTTCACGAAGCGAAATAAGTAAATATGCGACCTCTCTCACATTCGTACCATGCAAAGTCTTCTTTCCTACTGAGTTTCTTCGAACGAATACTAAGAAATGTTTTAGTGTCATGATTCATAAATTTTATGATAAAAAAAAATTGTACTTCAAGAATTTTTTTATGAACTTGAACAACCGGAAAATACCGGAAAAAACCGCTTTTTTAAGTTCGAGAGATAGTGATCAAGTGATAGTAGTTTTTATCTACTCCTTTTTCTACTTCTTTTAATTTTAAGTTTTTCAGTATCTTTTGTAGGGTGACCTGGATATCAGGAAAAAGTCAGGAAATTTTTTTGGTTCAAGAAAATCAGGAAAAAGTCTGGGATTTTCAAAAAAATTACAAAAGTCAGGGTATTTCTGTAAGAAGCACTTTCAGCAAACGCCAAGAATATTGAGGGATGCCACAGTCACTTTTAGTCACTTTTTTCTCAAATCACTTTTTTAAACAAAAATATCAATTTAGTTACTTTTCTTTCAATAAATTAACCTATGGTTCAAAAAGATTTTGAAGGATTTCATATGAAATATTTTAGGGCATTTTAAAAGATTCCAAGGAATTTTTAATAATCTTAAGAGATTAAAAAATTGTCAAGAATTTCCCGAGGTTTTCAATGATTCTAGGAGAATGTCAACACTCTCAATGTATTTTAATAAATTTTCTAGGATTTCAAAAACTCTCAGATTTCATGTAATTTCTCGGGATTTTATAATGGCTTAATTCATTTCAAAGAATTTATTTACAAGAAATGAGAGACTTCGTAGCGTTTCAAAGATTTGAAGATATTTTCAAATATTTTTTTCAATTCATTTGGAAATCACCCTGAATTCTTATTAATTTATCCTGAGTTCTTTTAAATTCTTTGTAAGTGTCTTAAATTTTTTTAATTCACTCGAAGTATTTCTTCTTGAAGTATTTTAAACAAACCTTGAATTCTTAGACATTGCATCAAACTTTCATAAATTCCCTTTAATTTTTTAACTCATTTAAAACTTACTGAAATCGATAATTTTTTTCATATTTTTTAATTTTTTTTCAATTCGCTTGATTTTTTTTAATTAACCTTAAATGTTTATCAATTTCATGGAATTCGTCTCATTTCCTTAACATTCCTCTAAATTCAATCTAATTTTATTCAAATCAATCGCAATTTTTAAGTTTTTTTGAATTTATTTGAATTATAATAAATTAAATTTAATTGTTTTGGAGTCTTATGAATCGAATTAATTTGAATTCTTTTAAATTCAAAAGAACATTAGTCAGCACATCAATTATGTAATCACTCTTGATCACTTTTATGGTTTAAATATAGGTCACTCTTTTTCTAAGTAAATTAAGCTGTTGTAGCCTTGGGGATAGTAAACTAAAAATGTATACATTTAATTAAGATTGATCAGAAATCCATTTTATCATGAACTATTTTTGCAGAATAAGCAAAAAATTGATTCGCAATTAAAAAAATAAACTTCCAAAAAACCTCACCTTTGGGCTCATTAGAGACAAGAATAACACAATGAAAAAAGAGGGAGAAAAAGGGAATTTTTTAAATTGTGAATCAAGTTTTTTCTTATTCTGCAAAAATTATTCATGATAAAATGGATTTCTTTTCAATCTTAATTAAAATTTTTTTAAGTAGACACTGAGAAAAAGATCTGTTTGAATCAAATATATTATGTTTGAATCAAACATATTCTTTCTTTCTTATACAGTCAAACATACATATGTTTAATTCAAACAAATTTTTTGGTTTAGTGTCTCGAGACACTAAACGCATGATTCTGTTCCCATCTCGAGGGTTTGCTTATGAATAATTTTTAAGATTTCTTTTAATTGAGTTTACATATTTTACCTCAATTTTCTTGAAAGAAGTCTTCTTTTTATTTACATTTTTGTTAAAAGAATGCTTTGAATTTTAGAAATTTATTTAGAACTGCATTGAAATATTTTGGATTGTTTTCTTTTCCTAATTGGAAAATTTAATAATTTAAATGGATTGGTTTCAAAATCACCCACAAACAATATAGATTTCAATAAAAAAAATTTTTGTTAATTTATAAAATATTCTGTATTAACAATTTTACAATATTAGAGTTTTCGCCTTTAAACATTAATGGGCAGGGAAGATCAAAGATTAGTCAGGGAAAATGAAAAATTAGTCAGGAAAAAATCAGGGAATATTGGAAATGAAGTTTTGCGACCGCCCTTCTTTTTTAATATGGGAATTTGTAATCTAATTGCTTTGAATTAATTTTTTCTGCTGAATTGAATGGATTGGTCTCGTTATGTTCCAAGAATCGTTTTGAACAAGTTACTGCCATTATTGCAATCCGGGACAAATTGTCGATTCTGCAACGCGTTCCACGATTTGCGCCACTCGGTGTATCTCGGGGGTCGGGAGTCTCTTTCATAAGAGGTTCAAGCCAAGGGTCAGGAATCTCGCTGCCTGTAGAATGTAGATCCACAAAGCGGAAGCTTGAATCTCCCAAGAGTGACATGATTTAAAATCTCGAAAAAGAGGGATTCAAATAGCTACTTCAGAAGCTTCGTGATAAAAAGTACAAATCCCAAGAAAATAATCCCTTTCGTTTTAATAAACTCCTTCACAAGTGGTGACGACAGGAAATCTCCCACCACCGGCGCACTTTTACCCCTCTAGTATTTTCCTAATACAAGAAAACCTATATCCATGAAGTAATTTAAACCGGACTGTCGAAATGGAAAAGGGAAATGCGGGAACTTTCGTGCACTTTGCGCCAAAGCCCTTACTAATTTTATTTTTAACATTTTTAAGAAGAGGGGTTCAAATAGCTAATTCAAAAGCTTCGTTATAAAAAGTATAAATCTCAAGAAAATAATCCCTTTTGTTTTAATAAACTTCTTCATAAGCAACTGCATTAGCGAATCTTTTTTTAAATTGTCAAAAATGGGCAGTCCACGACTCGTTCTCACACCTGCATCAGGACGGGACGTATGCACGTTCTGGCCATTGTGGAACCCCAGTAGTGAGGGCAGGCAATCAATCACCACCATTTCACTGTTACACTTCAGGTATTTTTCTTACTCGAGAAAATCTATATCTATTAAGTAATTAAAACTGGACTGGCGGTGCATTTCGCATCAAACTATTACCTATTGTATTTTTTAAGTCTCGAAAAAGAGGGGTTCAAATAGCTAATTCAGAAGCCTTGCGATAAAAAGTAAAAATACCATAAAAATAATTCCTTTTGTTAAAGTAAACTCTTTCATAAGCCACTGCATTACCGAAACTGTTGAAAAAAAGATCAAAAATGGGAAGTTCACGAGTCGTCCTCATACCTGCATCAGGACGAGACCGTACGCACGTTCTGGCCATTGTAGAATCCCAGTGGTGATGACAGGAAATCTCCCACCACGGGCGTACTCTTACGTACTGAAAAGGGAAATATGGGAACTTTCGTACACTTTTTATCAAAGCTCTTACTAATTTTATTTTAATAATTTTCAAAAAGAGGGGTTCAAATAGCTAATTCAGAAGGTTCGTTATAAAAAGTACAGATAGCAAGAAAATAATTCCTTTTGTTAAAATAAACTCCTTCATAAGCCACTGCATTACCAAAACTTTTTCAAAATGATCAAAAAATGGGCAGTACACGACTCGTCCTCATAACTGCATCAGGAAAAGACCGTACGCACGTTATGGCCATTGTAGAACCCCAGTGATGATGGCAGGCAATCCCCCACCACGAGCGTACTGTTACCCCTCTAGCTTTTTCCTTACTTGAGAGTGCATTTTGCACTAAAACTCTTAATAATTTTATTTTTTAAATCTTGAAAAATAATATTAAAAATTTGCTCTTTTTTTTTAACTTAAACTTGTATTAAAATAGAAAAATCTCGAAAAATAAACATGAATCAGATATAAGTTTTCCTGAATAAGGAAAAGACTATAAGGGGTAACAGTGGGCTGGTGGTGGTGGGACAAAGTCTAAAACATTTTAATACAAAATAATACTTTTTTATGCAATAGCATTTTAAAGTTTCAATTTTGAACGCTTTCAATTAGAAATAATACCATTTGAATTTCTTTGAAATTTAAATGATCCATTATTCATAGATTTTTTCATTCAAAATAAAATGGTTTAATATGGACGCTTTGAATTCAAAATGATACAATTTCAACTTTTTTCTAATGAAATAGTCGAATTTTCAAAATTTTGTTCTGGAATTTTTCAATGTTGGGATCGACTGATTTAAAAATGTTCAATTTCAAATTATTCAATTTTAAAAGCTTTTATTTATCAATGAGACACGTTCAATTCCTTTTCATTTCATCAAAAGATTCAAAATCGTTCAATATATATATTAATTTTAAGGGCTTTCAATTTGAAATTATTATTGTTTAATAACTTCTAATATTTAAAACTTTGATTAATAATGAATTTTGCTTCGTCATAGAAGAATTTTTGTAACGATGAAAATTTTCGAACTTAATTTTTGACATACATATCTTGACATAATTTGACCTCACGAGTCCAAAAATGAGGTTTTTAAAAAATTTCCGTTTGCATGTGTATCTCGGCATTACTCTTTTTATGATAACTCGAAAACAGGTTGAGCTATATTATAATGTAAGTTGGAGGGATTGTAGTCCGGAATAATGTCCATTATTCATTAAGTTTAGAGCGGGATCAGATAAATATATAAATATATATATATATATTTTTTACGATTTTATATTTTTCTCAAAAATCGTTCTGAATGTGAATTTTTTGAAATTTTGATTATATCTAAGAAAAACAAATTTTATACGTAGAGTTTAAAAGAAAAATCTTTTTTCCATGTAACCCGAATATTTTAAACACAGGGTCTTATTCAGTTCATATATAATCTGATAAAATGTTTGTAGCTATCTCCATAGAAAAATGTTCACCTTCAACAATTTTTGAATTTTTTGTTTATAAGTAAAGTTTTTTT
>CAKNWU010305199.1:1570-16834 GCA_932072015.1 Andricus quercustozae
TTCTCGAACGTCGTCAAACGTATTCACATGACGTCGTGAAAAAATACTCAATTCAAGACTTCCCGCTCTTCGGGCCTCTTTTTTTTAATTGGTCACCCTCTTATGCGGGCGTGGCCGTACAGCCCGTACAGGGACCGTGGTGGGAGATCACGAAACTGCGCAAATTAGAATAAGCGTGTATAGGGGGTGTAGAATAAGCGAACTGTAGAATAACCGAACTGTAGAATAAAAGAAAGTTGACTGTATATAATATGATTGTGAACTAAACGCCCCTTCAACCACAGGCCGGGTTAGAGCGCACCGATGGACGGACCTCAGGCCTGGAAAGCCCTCATGAGCGCAAATATCCGAAGGATCCACCACCCACCGGTCAAAAGAACCCACCGAAAGGAATGAGCAATTTGGACGCTTATCTGCTGAGAACGCAAGGCTACGTTTACCTAGAACCCCTCCAAAACTGTAAATCAACTCCTAACCGATTCTCCTAATTTCCTTTATGCACCTTCCACCCCTTTGCCCCATACCTTTTTCCCATAGCTGTTTCCAACTGGCTATTTCTCCGCTAAACCATTATCTCTCCCACCTACAAAGCACCGTCTCACTCCCTACCTTCCTTGAACGTATCCTCATCCAGGAAAGGCCGTATCAAATTGTTACTATTTTTAAATTACTGAATTTGAAATACTTTCTGATGTATACCTTCCGTATAGACTCGTGCCTGAGCATACTGTTCCAGCCACAAGTTACTGATCTATCACACGAAAATTTGTTCGAAAACTTCAAAGGCGTTTTGCTCAAAAGCACCAATTAATGGCACCGCCGAAATTTCTGATGTACTTTAACCCTTAGAGGCAATACCTGTCTCCAGTAACGTGAAGGCCATAAGGGTGCAAATCTGTTTTTCACGATTTTAATTGTTTATATTCTTTCAATTTTAATAACACATAAAGTATATGATTTTGGCGTAAAATTTCTTCAGGAATTGAAATATTTTATTAACAAATCTGTTAAATTGAATTATCACATAAAATATAGCAATTATTAAATAAACTTTTTAGAAAATTCGTTTTTACGCAAAAAATTGTATCTTTTCATTTAATATAAATATATCAATGAAACTTTGGTAAAATGGAGATAAATACTTTTATTGCAATGAAAAAAATTGTTTTTTCGTCATTTGAAATTACTTTATTTCATGCTAGATTGGAGGGGCAGAGTTTATTTTTCTAAGATACTTGCTATTGTCAAATCTATTTGGATACCCACAAGAAAATATGAGGGTTTTCTACGAAACCTTACAATTTCGTCAAACCGAATTTTTCCTAATTTCTCGAAAACTATGTATAAGTCGGTTTTTGGGGTCGCTGATTTCGAAACTGACGTCGCAAGTTACAAATTCAACATTTCGTATAAAAAAGCGCGTCAGGAAGTCACCGAAAATAATGAAAATTGAATACAAAACAAATTAATTTCTACATTCTCATCTCAATGAGAAGATATTCGTTTTATCTTTAAATTAACTTTTGCGGAAAGGATTCTCCAATTGGATTGGCCTTTGATACACTGTCTTAAGGCCTGAAAAGGGAAAACAAAATTTGGCCAGATCCTTTTGACTAAAGGTTCTGATTTTATCGATCGAAAATGTTTTAAAAAAATAAAAAGAGCCATTTTTTCAGCAAAAGTATCTGAACGTCCGTAAGGATTGATGCGTGCTTGTTAACATTTTTCAAGAATACTCCTTCGTGATCGATTTATTCATGACTTTTTTAATTCCCACGTACCATTCACTCGTTATTTTATTTGTATACTATTACGAAGTGTATTACAGCTTACCAATTCATTTTATTGACTTTATCTTGATCTTGAATATAATATAATATAATCCGGCCTTCTCAAATAATTGGTTTATTATACAGGGTGTCCCAGACTCAAGTGTCCGGACTTATGTATCTATATTACCATTAAAAGAAGAAATAGAAAATTCCTTTTCCAAAAATTATTTGAAGTTTTAGTTTTTGAGTTATTAAATCATTAAGCTGGACCAATCAGGAACACGGTATAAACAGTCGTGCGTACATGAGCGTGAGTCTAGCGCAATGTTGTTGAGCGAGGGGAGGACAGCAGTCACTACACGTCATTGGACTCCCGTTCACGTACGCACGGCTGTTTATACCGCGCTCCTGATTGGTCCAGCTTAAACATTTATTAACTCAAAAAATAAAACTTCAACTTGAAGTCCTGCCTCTAAGGAGGCAGGATATTTTCGGTGCATGTAAACTCTGATTGATTTCTGGCCCCCTGCTTCGCCGCGTATAACTGTGTACGAAGTTTGTTCAACGCCGAAATCCTTCATTTCGGGGCGTCACCTGTTAGCGATGTGGACAGTAGACTTGCCCAGTAAATAGGCTCAATTGCCGATTCCAGTGAAGAAAACCTTACACTGAACGAGAAATGAAAGAGAATTTTCGTGGTTCCATTTGGAAAAAGTGGAATGTGGTACGTCCGGAGAGCGAATAGCCGAAACTATGGCTCGAAAATCTATATACATGACATTAGTCGATAGCTTGATTTGGTATGGAATATTCTACGGGCTTGTAATCGGTCTTATTGGTATAGACAGACTGCTTAAGCGTGGGCTAGGAGAACGGGAGAGTGGAAAATGTCCCATCATAGTGTGCACTGGACATTATGATGGGTGAAGTGAAGCACCATCTGAAAGATTTAACACAACCTTGTTAGTTTATTTGAGCACCACCGATTTTTCTTGCTTACACTCGGAAATGGGATTCTGTTGGGGGGCCTATGTGCATATTGGTGGCCCACTGTAGACGTGGCCTAGCATGTTTGGTAAACGGAGTATGATTTACAGAGAAAAGGGGACCTGGGCACTTTTTCGGCGACCTTCCGTTCGGAATGTAGAGAATATCCTCGTCGGCGGCGGCGACCTTTTCCTCACGACGATAGAGGGCTGGAATGTCTCCGACGAGAAGTCTCCTCTCTCGGACTACAAATATACCTTGTTCTAGCCAGCCCTATAAAAATCGGCAGTTTCAAAGATCAGAACCCCAAGAAACACATTTTACGAATTATGTAAATAGGAACTCAGAGACAGGCTCGTGAAATTTTGCTCAAGCTGCGGTACCATAGAGCTGAGGATATTCTGCAAAGGGCTCTGATTACATCATGTAAGAAAAATTGCTCTACAAATACAATTAAATTTCGAAAAGGAGCAAAATGGTGGAAACTACAAACAGGGTGATTGGAGGGGTTTCTGCGAGGAATTTCAGAACATTACAGATATAGCGAGGCTCCAAGATCCTTCCCAGGTTTTCAGCGAACTCAAACCAACCAACAGGGGGAACGCTGGGTCCAGGAGAGGTAGAAGACCAACTGGAATTTCGCCGCCAAGGTCGTTAATATCAAGAAGGAGGAATGGGCCACTAGGTCTTTATGTCCTTTTAAATCACCAGGGGCGGATGGCGCCTAACTTGACGTGAAGTCTAGGGCCTAAAATTCTTGCATGGCTCTATTCTGCTGTCCTTGAACCAATGCTTTTATACACGATAGCGTTTAGAGTTGTGACTGGAGCAAGGAGGACTACGCCCACAGTGGCGATAGGACAAATGCTTTGTGAAGAGCCCCTTCACGTTAAAAGAGCAAATAGATGGAAACTTGGGGGATTTAGGCTCCTAAGTGACATTAGCACACTGCTAATTCTAGAAATTAGGCAAGACAGAACAGCAAAATGCTTTAACTGTTTCAAGACTTTCTGCGTCTGCATACTAGGTAGGGATATGTGAAAATCAACTGTTACCCCCCCACTTCTAAGTGGAAATCTGATACACAGGCGGCTCCAAAGTACAGGGGGAAAGGTCAGGAGCAGAAATGTATGAAAGCTCAGAAAGGAGGGTCTACGGATCCCACTTGGGCGGCATATCGCCGTCTTTTAGGCGGTGTTCCAGGCCAACCTTCGCTGCGCTGAGACTCTAATACAGGAAAACGATGTTTGTAGGCAGATTACATTCTGCTTGGACAGCCAAGCAACGAGCTAGCAAAAAGCAGCGCAGCAAGTAAATACATAGGACCGGAGCCGTTACTGGGAATAGCGTCTTGCCGCATCGTTATGGTCATCAAAAGCTGGATCCGGACGAAGCACTGAGAATACTGGAAACAAACGCAGGGAAAATCCTAAGATTACCAAAGAAAGAACCGAGGACAGTGGTTCAGATGCTCACAGGGCATATCCACTTGAAATACAATATGCACAAAATGGGTTCAAACCTGAGCGCTAGGGGGTCCTCATCGGGGCTCTCCGCCTGCCTATAAACTAACTTCTATAGCAGAGGAGTCAGAACAATAGTGATAAGCAAAATTTTCCTGAAGTACTGAAGAATATTAAATTCTATCCCTAGATCCTTGCTTGAAAATTTTCGTGAATGTTTTAAGCGATGCTCAAAAGGAAAGAATGCAAAAGTCGTTTGGTGATTATCATCTTTGAGTCGCGGCTTATGATAAGTACATTGAAATAATGTAGTAAAACTGTCTTAAGCCCAGACTAAAAGTGATTTTTATTATGAATAGTTTCATTTGAAAATATCGTGCACAGATAAAAACTAGGATATCAATTTGGTTTCAGGTCATTTTCGTACAAAAACATTTTGAACTTTAGTCATGTTCACTTTTTTGGTCAATATGAAAACTAAAAATATATAAAATTGCTTTTAATATTCGTATTGCTCAAAATGAACTAATTATTATGATTAAATTTTGTGTCAGTATATTTTGACGTCGTTTCTTTGTTGAAAATGAAACACTTTTTTTTCTGTGTGTATAAATTAACGGATTTGTCCTTGTAATTCTATAGTTATATATATTTTTTCATCCTAATCACTTTCAAAACTCTTCAGGACTTTGGAAAAATTGTAATGGAACTGTAAGCAGAACTATTCATTCTTGCCAACTAAATTCACATCAACTACGTTCATGTGATGTAGAACGAGTTTGAAAGAGATTATCACCAGAAAATTCTCCAGTATTCATCGTAAGCCAATATCAATCCTTTAACAACGCAACGATTATTTAAGATATATAGCGAATATTCAATTGCGTTAATATCTGCAGAATCCACGTTTTATTATAATGAAATCTATTGTAGCTGTATTTCTTCAGCATTTAGAGGTCTAATATAATTTCAACACAACATTTGGAGCATTTTTTATTTCTTACACACATTTAGAGCGACGAATTTAATCAACTTTTCTACGTTCATGTTGGAGATAATAAGTATATTAGTGGTGAGATGAGTTTCTTATTTCCGGATGAGACCTATATACTGTTCTAAAAATATTTAAAATGTAACTCTTCTTCATTCCTGCTGATGATTGTGACCTGGTGGTGGTGATGATAGTGGTGATGGTGGTAGTGATGATGGTGATGGTGGAAGTGATGACGGTGATGGTGGAAGTGATGACGGTGATGATGGTGATGGTGGTGGTGGTGACGGTGGTGGCGATGGCGTTGGTGAATTTTCGAATGATGACGGACCTACAATTGTGGCTTCAACAGTATGCTCAGGTGCGTGTCCGTAGGGAATATTCACATCAGAAAATAGTACAAATGCAGAGTGGTCAGACATGTTTATGAGAAACCTGTGGCCCTGATAACTAATCATTGGCCGAATAAGCCCATTTATGACTACTCCAATAATATGATCCATTCGTAGTAGTTTTCTTATTCCTAAGGTAACTCTTGATCCCACTGGTAATAGATGTTCGTGATCAGTTTCATCCAAATAAGCACGAAGTTTGATATGAAGAGAGGGCTCCGGAGATATTGCTGTTCTTTTCCTTCCAAGCCAGGCCTGTGAACTTTCTGTAAGAAGAGATAGAAATTGATGACTTCTAATGCTTAAAATATGATGGACCAGGAAGTTTCTTACAATGCAACTAGTGTGTAATGAAATTGCTTTTTGAGGTTCGGTTTGGGATAGAAAATCGGCAAGGGAAAAATGGATGAGAATCAGGAAGCGGTCCAATCCTGCAAGTCAAATGTCTCAAATTGCTTAAAATAGTATCGGGCTACCGGGATTTTTCAAAAAATCCTACCTTACCAATTCGGGCCTGCTTAGGAGGTTTTCTAGCTTGCATCATAACCACAGCGTCAGTGGTGACTAGGTCTTTACTGGTCCGCGAGTTTTTGCAAAATACTTTTTATTTCTCTGTTAGGATGTTATTTTCGTCGCAATTAGAATTAAACTTATCTGCAATTACAGCTGTGAAACACTTTTGACTCGGTTGGAGACATGCTATTGGTCAAAATTCAGAGGGATTTTTAGCGTCGGGTTTCTTAGCCAACATTTACGTGAGACCATTGTGTTTAAAATCTGGCATTAGATCTGAATATTCGATGATCTTTGGAAAACACCTTACCAATCCAAGATGCACACACGTTATGTACTTGTACCAGAAATTGTGCACCATATATGACACAGAAAAACAGAAGATAAAATTTACATCGATTTCAGTTGAAAGATTTTCTGCTACAGAAATTAACCCTATCGAATACACTTTAAACGAAACTGAGTTAATTTCATATTTTTAAACTCTCTCGGAATGCCATGTAGTTAACAGCAGTGCGAAGAACCTATTGGTAGGCCTAGTTCTACGGCCCAATGTTCTAATGATTGCCACATCTGTAAAGTACTCAAGAGCCTGCATCTTTTACATAGTTCTACATCTCTGAACTTTAGTCAAACATGATCAAAATTTATTTGAGGTGCTGAAGCTTTTCAGTGGTTCCGCTGATTATATCAACGGGAACGTTAATGTCCATTTGTTGCTCAAATAGATCGGTACTTGACATTCATTATCCCTAGCCTCTATGCCTATAGCTTTCATCTGCTCTTCGTTATCCACACCTTCCAGAGAAAGTTCATTAATAGGAGGCTATCCTTCCACTTTCATGTTGATGGTACCTATTTCCGCAGCCGAAAGCAATTTATTGACATATATTTTGAATTTTTGGTCTGTTAGATTCTGTTCCTTTATTCTTCTGGCTAGAGGAGGATACTTAAGTAGGAAGACTCGATGATACTTCTCCTCACACATTGCCCACTTTTCTCAGCCAAAAAATAAAAGCATATATATCTCTGTTCATTTGGTATGTCCATTTAAATCGCCTTCTTTGTTGCTGGATCCTTGTTTCTCCTTCTGGTTAAATGAGGCCATTTGTCTCTGGAGGATTTCGTGGTACTGGATCATAATGATGTTACGCAGGATCATTAAAAATGATGTTGCATTGCTCTACTCTATAGGTCATTGCCCCATCTTGTGGTGCAGCTTCTTTTAATTGATATTTATTATCGATGCTTTTTCCCGCTGAATCAGTCTTTCTTGACTACTTATGTTTTCAACTACAACCCTATATTTGACTTTACTATACAACTTTTTTAATTTAAAATACATTTAAGGGATTATTTTTAACGTGAAAAAAGTGAACTAAAATAGATTAAGCGTATCTCCAAACATAACTCTTGTATCGGTGTTCTAATTATTCTTGCCGGAATCAGATAAAAAAGTTGCTTATCGTTATCACTAAACGTCTTCACATACAAATTAACTAATCTCTAACAAAAAGTTTTATACAGACTGATAAATACTTTATGGAAAAATTTATCATATAAACGTAAATTTTTATCGTTTTTTATGATATAACTCAAAATTCACATTCTCCGCACTGTCCATTACAAAAATGAATGTATCAGTCTGTACTTTAAAAAAATGATAAAAGACATAAAAGGTAAAGCCCATCTAGAAAGGTAAAATTTGTATTTAGAAAAATAAGATTAATTTGATACCATCCAATTTTTAAAAAAGATTAACAAACCCCATTCTTATTATATGACGTCAGAGACTAATATTGATAATCATTTGTCATTTTTTGGCATGAAAAAGAGTAATATAACTATTTCTAATTTGAATAATATCGAATAGGAAGTAATATTTGAACAAACTTCAAATTATAGATATAATATATTATCATATTTACCAATAGAATCAAGGAAGACGGCTAAAACTGAAAACAGAGTAACAGTAAGGATCTTCATATTCTTTAAATAGAAGAAAATGCTTGATTGCAAACGTCGTATACTATACAACTAATGAATATTCTGCAATTTGTTATAATTTACTTGTTCTACTTGCTATTCTATTCGTCATTCGAAATGATTTCACTGTATGACAGATTGCGGCGATAAAGTTTATTTTTTAAAGATATTTGCGTTTCATAAATCTATCTCCGACAAGAATAGTATCAGGTATCGTCATCAGTTATACAGCAAAATGAGAACTATCATAAAGTATTACAAAGTAATCTTTTTCACGTTAAAGGTGATACGATTTGAAGAAGTTATAAATATCAACTCGATTTATAGTACGGCATTTTAAAATTAGTTCGAGAAGAAGTATATTTCCCAGGTTTCCAAGTATTTTACATCCACCTAAAAAGCCTCAGAATCATATCCCAAATAGTTTTTTTTATAGGTTTACGGAGAGGCAAGCGAACTGGTGACACGAGATTATAAGGGATTCCTTCGAAATCCCAAAAATACGTCATACCTATGCCCATCAGCGTGTCCTTTCAATGGTCTGAGTTGACTACAGGAAAGCATTCGATTCAACCTCTCTTTATGAGAATCTGCATCGAAAGCTTTCTGTTACTTTCTCTTGGAAAGCTTGGAGGTTTATCTACAAACAGTAAGATGCATAAAAATATTGAAGATCCTTTGGAAGACTATATTTACTATCTCATCTGGAAATTATCCTGTGACAACGAATAACGTCACGTTCCAGAGGGGCGTCTTTCAGGGCGATACCATGAACCCTCTGATTTTTTACATCACGCGTCTGCCTCTATCTCTTGTACTACGAAGTTGTCGTGGATACTTCAGCGGCGACACTAATTCCCAAGAACCCTGAGCTTCTGGATTTATTTGTTATCAGACATCTTGACACTGGAAAGATATAAACATACCTGGGTGTGCCTCAAAACCGCATTCAGGACGTAACATCAGTGAAGGAGACCCTTCGAAGCAGATACAAGCATCTTCTTCGACAGATTTGGCCTTCAAATCTGTCAGCGTTGTACAAGGTATCTGCAATTAACATGCTTGCCTTCGTGGTTATACTCTACTCGTTTGGAGTGTTTTAATAGACGACGGACGAGCTTACAGCCCATGATATCGCCACACGTAATATCATGCTAATACATAAGAGCTTGCATATCAATTCATCCATTCCGCGATTATACATATCATGCCGTTAAGGCGGATGCGAACTTCTGAATCTCCAGTGTCTTTATAACCGAATTTTTCGAAGTAAAGCTTACAGCGTTGCAAATGGCAGAGATACTCTCCTAAAAATAGTCAGGAAACACAAGATGATTGACCTGCATTTTAACATCAGAAGTGAGGAAAGTGCATTACTCAATCTAAATGCTTCACTTCTCAAAGTCGAAGTAAAAAAAGCAGAGTTTAAAAAATTCCGCCAATAGCTACTCGACTAGAAAATGCACGGAAACTTCGACAGAAATGTAGAAAAACAGTCCTTGTCGAAGGAGAAAATTTTTGCTTTCCTCAGAACATCAGAGCTTAATTCAGGTACACAGGGTTTCATTATCGGATGTCAGGATGGTGTCACTTCCACCTCAATATATCGTGACCGCATTTTATGTCAAGAAGTTCCGAGCGATAGGTGCAGAGCGTGTCATGCACACGCTGAGTACCTAAAACACATACTCTCCCACTCACGTGGGAACGACGTATCTCTAGAGATACAATGCAGCTCTAAGAGTTCTTTATTACCATTTTTGTCGCTCTTACAATGCTGGCCCCGACCCTGCCCTGCCGAACGCTCCAAAGGAAATAGAATCAATTGTCCAAAACCAGAAGTGCCAAATTTTTTGGAACTACGATTTTCGGGCAGCAGTTACTGTTGCACATTCGAGGCCTGACACCGTACTCCAAGACTTCAAAAGATGAACTATATTCGTAATCGAATTCTCCACCCCGGCCGTCAACAACATCACTGCCAAGGAGAAGGAAAAGGAGGAAATGTATCAAGACGTTACAAGCGAGGTGTAGCGACTGTTCCCGAAAAATATTCAGTTAAAATATGCTAAGGCACTTGCGAGATGGATGCAGAAAGCTGTCATCCTTGGGTCGCTTCGCCTCCTCGAGACGCATGAGAGTTTCATGATATAAAAATCATTATAGGCCTATACTTAATTTATTTTGACATTCTTTCGTAAGTTATAGTGAGTTACGAAACCATTGAACAATTTTTAAATTCTGGAACAACTGTTAAACTGAAAAAATGAAAAAAATGAAATACGTTCTACTTCTCAAAAATAAAAAGCCACGCGCGCGGCTTGCTTCGCTCGCAAGTTTGAGCGCGCTTAGGGCGCGCAACTGTTGGTTCTCGCGCTTCGCGCTCGAGAATATATTCACCTCGCGCTTCGCGCTCGATGATATATTTACCTCGCACTACGCGCTCGGTCTTTGTATTTTCCACACATTTGGGAACAAACCTTTTAAAATTAAAGGTCAACAACTGTAATTTGATGATTGTGAATTCTCTCTTGTTAAAGCTCCTTCGGCTTTAACGAATACATTCTTATCACGTATCTCGTGCTTCGGACTCGATTTTGTCTAAAATGTGAACTTTTCTACATTATGTTCAACACTATAATATCTAATATATATTACATTTATTTCTGTACCTCGATCTGGTACTGCTTATTCAGATATTGCAAAATAATGTACAATTCTTATTTTCCATGATGACTTTAATATTTTCTCCTTACTTTGCACTAATTTTTATTCTCAGCTGCCCTGAAAATGCGCCAAGTTTGAGCGCGCAAATCAAAAACTGTGATTCAAATCCCTCATAAACTAGAATCATAAAGTAAAATTGAACATGTTTTTTTGAATTTGAATTTGAAGAGGGTTCTCAAAGCACCTACGGCCTTGGCGATTACATTCTCATTGCGATACTCGCGCTTTGCGCTCAACAGTTAGGTTATACAGACGATTGCTTTTAAAAATAAAACCATGTAAAAAAAATGAAACGGAACATTTTGTTTCCAAAATGCTCTTACTTTTTGAATTTTGATCAAATCAAAAAATGTTATGAGGATAGTTTCGAAATATATTTCATATCTAGTAAAAACTTTGATTGCAATTTTTCTATCTAACAGAAAAATATTTTTTTTTCTTTTTCTTGGAAATTTTAAAAATGTTGAAAAGCATATAACTTTTTGAATTTTTATCGAAATAAAAAATTTCATTAGAATAATTTTCAAGACTCTCTCCTATCTAAAAGAAACTTGGACAAAAATTCCTGAAACTTGAAAAAAATTTTTTTTTCAAATTTTGAAAATACTCTAAAATTTTTAATTTTGGTTGGAAATATCTGTTCTTTTTTTTATTTTTAATGTTATTTACGATTAAAACGAAAACTAAGAGTCCTATTGAAAAATGTTTAATAAAAAATTTTGAGCTGTTTTTTGGATGAGCAACTTCAGTCTATTAATTTTTTTCTCATAGCTTGTGTCGTTTGTCCAAAAAATTTTATTTTTTATTTTTAACGTTGTTTTCACGAATAAAACAAAAACTACGAATCCTATCAAAACGTAATTCATAAGAATAATTGTAGATCTTTTTTAGGTGCACGACTTTTATCCCTTGATCTTTTTTTGTATCTTGCATAATTTGACAGAAAAATGGAGTTTTTGAATTTTTATTATTTTTAGTGCGATCGAAATTTGGATTTTTAATTTTTCGAAAAAATTCAAAAAGTTCTTGTGATAAACTTGTACGGCTCTTAAAAAGAAACGTTAAGTTTATCAAAGGCTGACTCGATTCGACAAATCCTTCAAAAGTTAGCGTGTCCACAATATTCAGGTAACCATACATCTAGGCATACAGACATACAGGCATACAGACATACAGACATACAGACGCCGACAAAATTTTATGATTTTTGGAAGCTGTGAGTGCCGAAACGTAAAGATCCGTTCAAAACCAGAGATCGAAAATTTGGACGAATACACTCTCATGAATGAGAATGTAAAAATACATGTGGATTCGGGCATAAGAAAACACGCCTCCATCATTCGATCAATTGCCTTTATTTGAATTGGACTGTGTTTATGTATAGAATAATCTGACCAGAAATTATTGCAATTTAAGTAAAATGTATTCGCTGAAATGTGTGTCTTTCTAAAAAGTATGTTAATTTGTAATTTCGATTATATACTCGATTCTAACAATGAATTGAAAATTAGCCTGAATATTATAAGTACAAGATAAACTTAGGTTTAAACAAATTTATTTTATCAAATATCTTCAACTGACTGTAATTAAATTACAATGTTTTCAATTTGCAATGCTATTTAATTTGTAAACTTTTCACTTTTTACGTGCTTGAAAACACGTAGGTATAATTGCAGTTTGGCTTTTCGTTCTATTGTTCACAAATGAAGGGATTTTTCAATATTTTTCATGAAATCTGATTCAAACAGTTAAAGTTTTGAGCTTGGTTCAACAAAAGACGATAATGTTTTCAAATAGTTGCTCCATAATTTTGAGAAGGTACATTTTTTCTCGGGATGGGCCAATCAAAATCTGAATCTTCTTCATTAGAGCAAGCCAAGTGGCAAACATTTCACTGTTCATAAGAATTGATGCATGTTATTTATAGACTCATTCAATGATTGTCTACTGTATATGATGTATATAATTGTTCATTTAGTGTACAGATTTATCGCGACCCATTTTAAGAATTTTATTATGATTAGCATTATTATATTCAAATGATACGTCCCACAGATCTTGTGAATATGTTTCCAAAGATATTATATAAAATTTTTCAAAAAGAAACCCTCATTAAACGTTAAAAGCATTCTCAAGCATCCTGCCACAGCCTTATATGTATTGCAATTCAAAACTCTGAAATATAAAGCTTATCTATGCCTGATTCCGAATTTATTTGAAAACATCCCATATATTGTTCCAAATATATTGAAAATTCAACCCTTATTAATCCTGGTGATAGTGGTGACTTGGTGGTGCTAATGGAGGATATTTTCTTTCGTTTGATGGAGCTCCAATTATTATAGCCTCAACAGTATACTCAGGCCTTGTTCCGTAAGGAACATTCTCATTAGAAAGTAGTACAAATACATATTTTGTAACCATGCTTATTAGAATTTGGCGTCTCATATAGTCAATCATTGGCCGAATATGCCCATCTATAACTATTCCAATGATGTAATCTACTCCTTCTATTTCTCTTACTCCTAACGTAACTGTTGATCCTTCTGTTAATAGATGCTCGCGATTAGTTAAATCTATGTAAGAATGAAGTCTGAGATGGAGATGATGATGTGGAGTTGTTAGTCCTTCCCAAATGGTTCCTAATCCTAGCCAGGCCTGTGCACTTTCTGTAAGAAGACACAGAAACTATTCGACTTTTCATCTCAATTGTTTTCAATTTAAAATAGTGAACCTGAAGCAAGTGCGGCTAAATATGTGTCAGATATGTGTATGATAATGTGTGAAAGTGCTGAATTTAGTTGCAGTCATTGCCACATGTGTAGGTAAAATAACTGCAGTTAGTAATCATTTTGAACAATTTAGTGGTTACTGTAGTCAAAATCAGTTGCTCCAACTAGTTTTCTGAGTATATTGCCGTCATAGCCCATTGAAATTTAAGATAATTTGGGCAATCGCGCAATTATAAAACCCCTGTTATCACTTAAGATGGGCGACGAAAATATTTTTTGCAATATAATCATCTCAAAGTACAAAGTTCAACCGTTAATTAAATGCCGCTGACCCCAACACGCTAATATTTCCTACTTCTGTAAAACTGGTTAAAGTCGCACATTTAGGGTAAAGTTGCTCACTTCCTAAATTATATTTTAAAATTCAGTATCAAAATTCCTAGGGCAAAAAATAAAAGATTATCGATTGCTTTAATCAGCAGAGCTGTCAAACGTTATTTTGAAATTTATTTAGTTTGAATTTATTAGTGAGCAATTTTACCCTACATGGGTGACTTTACCGCATTTTAAGATACCCGGCAGCTCCAACCCATTCCACCTGAATGACACTCAAGGGGCTCGTATCAAATTTTCTACCTCATAATCTCATTTTTGCAAAAATCTTCTTTAATTGCTGACGCCGCACAGTAGGGTGAAATAAATAATAAGGTTCAAAATAACATTTAGAACGCCATTATGCACCGATTAAATTTTTTTTTTTTTTTTGAAAAATTCAGGTCTAAATTCTTCAGAAAATGATGAGAGTAGATTCTTTATTTTTCTGTTTATTTAATTTTTATTTTTATAAAACAGCGAAGAAAGTTCCGATTATTTTAATTTCATTTGTTATCTCCTGGACAAAATTTTTCCAATACTTCCCATCACTTGGATTTAATACATAGAGCTAAAGAAAAGAAAAACAGTTGTCAACATGTAAAGTTAATTCTTATCAACAAATTGTAGTAAGAAATAAACGACATTAAGTGATATAAATAATGTTCATTAAGGCCTATTCCGCTTCTTTTGGTGTTAAACAAATTTTTTTATTAGCAACATTTGTCGACATGTTTCATACTGTATTTCAGGTCCTTTTTAAGGCTTATTCTAGAAGGAAAAATACATGTATTAAGAATAAAAATTTTCTGTATCTTGTAAAAATTGCTTTCATCGTTAGGATGATACGTGGCCATTAAAATTAAAGATTGAATGTTAATCAATAATTATATAATCAAATTGTATAAACAAATGTACATCGCAAACATTTATAGGCAGAAAAAAATCGTTTTTTCTTCTATTCTTGTCGTAATTACTTGTATATTACCAATGATGTTTTCTGAACAAATTTAACCATCGATCAATATCTGCTTATTTAATAAACAAATTATATAAGACATTTGTGGGGGGATGCACCCCCGTAAATGGTCACAGAAATAATCATGATAATTATGTTTTCTGACAAAATTTTGGTATACATTAATATTTGTTTATTTAAGTGGGAATCTGTATTATCATCAGAGATGCTAATTCTTCAGTCAGTTGAGAAAATCGACCACACATACTCTGGATAATGAAAATCTACAATATCGATCAAAGTTAAATTCTTTTAATACAGACAAATTATTTCGTCTTTTTCAGACCAGATGGAGATATAAATTAAAATTT
>CAKNWU010305208.1:310-10790 GCA_932072015.1 Andricus quercustozae
GTAACTGAAGAATATTCTAGTGCTTTATTGAATTATATTACGCATGTCCTACATATGTTATCTCTCAATATTCGTTAAGACTGTCAATCTCAGATATTTACATTTCATTAGAGTTAGTTTCAAGGGAACAAAATATAATTACGAAACTTCTTCGAACTGATATCACAATTTACATAATCTTTTTCATTTAATAGGAATCCGTCGTTTGGTAAAATTTTCTAATTGAACCTAAAATAAGTCCCTTTTCTGGCCTTGCACTATCAAATACCTGAAAGAAATGTTGATATATAATCTACTATTGATCCCACTTCGGATTACTAACAATATTATATAAAAGTCATACATTTGTATATTCTCATAATAATATGGAAGGTATTTGATTTTTTTGTATGCACAATCGCAGATTTCTTTAAATCTCCAAGTAACGAGACCGCCTGAATAAAAAAAAAACAGGTTTTACGATGGTTTCAATTCACCTGTTTGTTGTCGACGTCGTTGTCGTCTATAAACTGGGAAACTTTTGAAAGACAAACCGGATTGGATTGCACTTTGGTACACCTTTTTGGGGACGAAAAAGAAAGGTTGAGTTCGGTAACCAGGGGATTTTGAACAACGTTTCTTGTTTTAACTAAAGGCGTGCAAAATACTTCGAACCGAACTGAATGGAAAAAAAATCAATCCAAAGAATTCGCCGCAATTTTGAAAGCAATGAGAAAAACGGAGAACAAATGAGGAGTAGTAAAGATATTTCGATTTTTGTAAAAATTGAAGCACGTCAAAAACTACTGGCTGTTTTCAGTGGTTGAGGAATGGATTTTTGCGAAAGGATTAAGCTGCATGTCGCAATTCTCAACCGATTCACTTTTTGTTTTACTAAGTATAATCCACTTGCACTGTTTTTAATCCATTAAAAATATAATACTTCGGTTTTGATATGTTTCCTGATATCTTTATTAATATAATATTTTTGAAATAAACTAAATAAAAAATCAGCCACCTTACGTTTGTTAGGAATTTTATACTTTTATTAATTTAATAATTAATAATAATTAATTTAATAATAATTTAATTTTATTTATTTTAATTTTATATTTTTTTTTATAATTTTATTTTTTAAAAATACAAAAGGTGAATTGGTTGAGAATTGCCTTAACCAGTCGATTTTGAATAACGGTTCTTGTTTTAACTAAAGGCCTACAGGCTACAGGGAATCAACAAATTATTATTGGTAAATATTTAAAAGAAAATAGTGCTCAATTATATATTTTAAACAAAAATGCTAACTGTTTAGAGACAAATTTGATAGTAGAATGCAATTATTGCGCGCTGTCAATGTCAGTTTAAAAAAAAAACAAATTGGGGTTAAGTATATGTTTATCATTTTATAAAACATAAACCGTCGTATTCTAAATCTGAAGTTTAAAATGATATATTACATTCTATTATTTATTATTTTATTATTGTTATGAAAATGTATGATTCTGAATTTGAATATGATGAATATATTCATAACGAACAAAAATGAAAGAAACACAATATAGATTTTAATAGCATAATTCGGGCACTTCTTACATTATAAATAAATGCACATAAATTTACCTGATTGTTAATAATAAAAGAAAATTGATATTTGAAGTTTCTTTTATCATTGCCTGAAATTGATTTTACGTATAAAATACTTTATGCCCGATATTTAACTTAAATTAGATTAAATTCAAATTCCACATCACCTATGTCTACAAAAGGTTACTAAGGGCAAAAATTTCTAAAGAAATTAACATCAACAGCGAATAAATTTATCATTGGTTAATCGACTAAGGGAAGAAAGCAAACAAACGCAAGACATACACCAAACAATTTTTGAAATTGAACAAATTTGCAGTTATTTATTTAAAAAATAAATAAGACATTAGAAAAACAATTGAACAGGAATAGGTAGAAAAATATTCTCAGAATGGCCTTTTTAATCGAGAAAAAATATTTCCTATTGTTCCGCTCCACAAAAATTTGTCATGGTCATTGAAATTAAAAAATTAAATGGTAGATGATGAAACATTGTAGTGGCAATTATTTTGCAAAAAGCTTATTTTAATAAGCTAAAAGTATTTTAATACCTATTTATGTGCAATTATTTTCTAAGGTCATCTTCAAATAAAAAACTGCATATTTTAGCTGGTTTAAAGATTGTTTGATCTATTTATTGCATTTGTTTGGTTTCATTTTTTTAGTCGATTAACTAACATTAAATGTACAAGCTGTTGATGTTGCTCAAAACAGATGATGGATGGAACATCCATCTCAAAAATGAAATGAAAGATATTTTTCTCTTTCGGAGAGAGAAGTAGATACCTAACTTCATTTTGTCAACGGGAATCGCAGGATTATATGCTGTAGGACAAAAAGGTATTTTCAAATTTCTCAACTGTTGAATTCCAAACCCTTTTCTAAGAGGAAAAATTTGTAGCACTGAAGTAACCGAAATAGCGTACGCTTGTTGACGAAATAAGGTTAGGTACTCAAGAGGCACGTACTTTATTTTCTTATTTGCTCGCTTTTCCACTTATATAATATGGGTTTTGGACTTTTTCATGTTTCAAAATGTCAATAATTAAAGTACTCATTTTCTTACTCATATCCTTTAGGCAAAGTGAATTGACCTACTTTTCTATTCGTTAATCAGAAAATTCCATGACGTCTACAATATGCTTGGTTCTCGGCTGAAGAGAGGTGATTTTAAACTTAACATGTGATATCGAATGACAGATTTTTGTTACTTCAAGAACGAAAAATATATACTGTTTATTATTGTACATCATAAATTGTTTTTAATAAATAATAAAACTTATCAATCATTTTTGATTGATCAGGGGCACATTATATCCAAGAAATACTGTGCGTAGGAAACTTGTTCACAACAAGACAGAAGAGAAAGAAAAGAATCAGCATTAGTTCGCTGTTTGCATTAACATACAATTTTTAGCAATAACACTTAAAAAATAGCTTGCATGAAAAATCGAAATATTTATATTTGAAAAAATTAAAAGAACACATTTGTCCACGTGTGTCACACATTTGTCTGGATATTTAATTATAACAATTGTAAACCTAATGACCAGCAGCATATATTGATCGAATATCAATATTAGCTTACTTTTAAGATTTACTATAGAAAATACCTTTTTTTCTAGGACAAAACCGTACAGTTGGGACATTTGCTTCATATATTTATTATCAATAATTATATTTATTTACTTCTTACAATATTTCGAAGTTAAAGATTATTTCTAAAACAGTTAAAATTTGGCCTAATGAGAAGGAGAAGAGTGGTCTAGAGAGAGAACTCTATATCGCTCGAGTATTCAATCTAACAAATTGTAGACGAGAAAAAAATATTTTTAATAATTAAGCATCACAGTCAAGATTTTCTTGTAATAATTGTATATAATAATTAGGTTCGTAATATTCATAGAATTATGTATGTCCTATGAGTAAAGATGCAATAATAATTATAATCAGTGAGTTTTTTAAGCATTTTTTTAAAGATAAAATATCATATTGTTGAAAATGCTAACTTTGCACTTTATTTATATAAATATTTTTGCACAAAGAAATAAATTGAAAATATAAGCTAGCCGAGTTTTTAAGAATTTAATGCTTAATAGAATTAATGCTTAATAGAATTAATGTTTAATAGAAGCTCAAGTTTCCTGCAATTGGAATGGTGCTAAAAAATAAACTTTTCAATTTATAAGAAACGTGAGATAATCTCTAATAATCTCATAATCAAAACTTTGTGGGTTAGATTTTTATAAAATGTCACCTTTCAATTGTGAGCGACCCATATGGTACGAATTCCATATCAATAGGGACAATTTTCAAATTTAATTGTTTATAACAAGCACTTTCCGGATTTCCCCGAAATAAATTTAGATTAAATTCGTACTCGTTTCGGACAAACTCGAATAAAGTTTGAAAGAAAATAGCAATGTACAAATTCTGATTTGCGTATAACTTACAAATGTACTTCAAATAATAGATATATTATATTAATGTATTTACCAAAAGTATTAAGGATAACCGCCAAGGATAAGACTAGAGTAGAAATGCTCCTCATCTTTTCTAATTAGAGGAAAAACTAATTACTGTATTAATGAAGAATTTGATTAACAATGTAACTGAAGAATATTCTAGTGCTTCATTGAATTATATTACGCATGTCCTACATACGTTATCTCTTAGATTATTATTTTTGGCGTTACGTTTTTTGTTTTCAGATATTTACATTTCATTAAAATCAGTTTCAAAAGAAAAAATATAATTACGTAAGTTGTTAAAACTGTTATCACAATATACATAATCTTTTCCATTTAATAGAAATCCGTCGCTTAGTTAAATTTCCTAATTGAACCTGGCCTTCCACTATCAAATATTCCACACAAATTTTATATTTTAGAAATACAATCAAATTTGGGGAAAAGTAGCAGTAAAGCTCAGCTGTTGAACCTCTAGAGAACTTTAGGGACTAAATTTAATTGATCCAATTGATTTATTGAAATAACGAGCAATTAGCGCAATTGAAAATGTAAGTAACCCTATATTATCCCTTAGAACGAAAAAATTTACTGTCATTTTTAGGCTCAAAGTTTTAGTGCTGGATGGATTAAAGTTCTTGGAGTGTCTTTTAGCTTTAAGGAGACTTATTATGAGCAATAAAATGCTGACTCCAGTCATTAGAGTAAATTTATTGAATTTTTTAGATCCAAGGGATGAAATGCAGTGAGTTCCAAATGAGCTGGAAGGATGCACGTTTTTAAGGTGTCTTTTAGCATTGTGGAGACTTACAATCAGCAATAAAATTTCGACCCTGTCATCTAATTTATTTATTTAGAATTAAATAAAAATATTTACATTTACAGACATAAGTATTCAATAGAAAACTTAATGACGACGTTTTGTTCCATGGCGATCACGTGAAGAAGCAGATGGTAGATTCCTTGTAACGCTATTTGCAAGACGATAAGTCGAGGAACGCAAAATTACAGACTTTACCGGGGGTCGGTTCCAAACTGGATAGTTCACCTCTCGCTGAGATTCTCGAATTGACGTTAATTTTTTCTTTCCTGGCTCTTGGCCAGATTTTCCCTTGGAAGATTTCTTCTTGAAGATTTTTGAGTTAATGTTATCCTTAATTCAGAAAACTTATGTTGCTTAGATGAAGTGCGACAAATTCTTTCATGTTTCGACTTCAATTTTCTCAGGTTCGGTTTCAGGGCGATGTCACGCGTTGTTGAAGGTTCAGAATGTTTCTTAGATATTTTCCTCGAAGGTGGTTTCGGAATTTCCGAGCGGGAGAAAGCCAAGCGAGTTGGGGAAAGACAGATCGGTGAAGCTTGAAGGTCCAAGTAGTCCTCGTCCACGGGTTAAGAATGTTCCGGAGTCAGAGGGAGATTACGAGAATGTTGATCTTCAAAAATTAAAACTTTGTCTAAAGGAATACCCTCCATGGACTGCCATTGTATCCAGGACGTGCAGGGTCATACTCCGGGCCTTCAGTGAAATTCTCAGGATTATCTTCGAAGGAATTGGATGTCTCAATCAGTTCTTGTTCTTGGGGCATGATTACTGGTTGAACAAGTTGAGAGTTTAAAGATTCCACTGGTAACGATAAGGTATCATAGTTAGGTTTGACTGATTGAGGCAGGTACTCTTCTTTCGACCTCTTCTTTCGACTTGAAGGAATTTCCACATGTACCCCGGGTGTAGCATTGCGTTGAGCTTCAAAAGCTTTGCGCCGAGCTTCTGTCATGCGTTTGTTTTGAATCAGTTTACGTTTGCTCGATTCCATCTACATATGACGGGGATTTGATTTGGAGACATTATTTAAACTATTTAAAGCAACTCCGTTCCTACGTGAGAAACGAGAGAAAGTACAGAGAAAATGGCACAGAAAGGAACTCCGTTCCTACATAGAAGGACGAGAGAGTGAGTAGTGATCGAGAAAATAATAATCAGAAATTACGATTCATTGAGGTAAATAAAATGGTAGACGAAAAAATTACAACAAATAAATGTGGTTTTATTTGGATAAAAGAATGTTTAACGAAAATATCGCGTGCACAAAATGGTTACGATTCCGTCAAATTCGTATTAAGAACAGACGTGTCTTTTAGGTTGTCGCGTTGACAATAACTGTCAGAAAACTAAACTCTCTTTTGCTTTTACATTCCTTTTGTATGGACGTATAAAAATACTGAACTAACTCTCATTGGTCATAACCATCAGCTTAGTTCACACACCTAGGAATTCGAACTTATTTGAATTCAAAAATGACATTAATAGTAATACATTGTTTACCTAGAATTATAGGAACTAAAGAACTACAAAGTGAGCTAGAACATTACTAATAATTAATATGATAGGAATTGTTGTTTTCGAAAGTATAACAGATAATTTAAAAAGTGATAACTTTTTGTATAACAGCCCCACGTATTGAAGTAAATTAGTGAAATGTTTAGTTGTAAGGAATGATATGGGGTGAGTTCCAAATTAGCTGCAGGGATGAGAGATTTTGTGGTGTCTATTAGCCTTGACGGGACCTATATCAGCAATAAAATTTTGATCCCGCTAATTAGAGTAAATTTGGTGAATTTTTTTGTTCTAAGGGATGGTATGGGGTGAGTTCCATATGCTTGAAGGGTAAAAACTTTTTTTATACCTCTATGGTTTCTGCTTTCATATTCAAGGCCTGCTCTAAGGTAAAATTTAAGGGCGTGTAATCGAGATAGTCCCTCAACTGTATAACTTTTGACTTACACAGTTGCTTGACATCTACAACTCCCTTACCACCTCTATGTCACGGAAGAAATACCTTGTCCATAGCCGAATTACTGTGGTGCATTCGGTGCTTTATCATGTCAACGCTGATATTTTTTCTAAACTTTCAAGTTCGGTGTTAGAATATTTAATGAGCCCGAAGGAGTACGTGACGACAGGGTTAACATAGATGTTAATTGTTGAATGCGCTTTTCTTGAATATTGTATTCTGAGTACCATTAGACTCAATATGACCCAGATATTTATATGACTCGCAATCAGCAGTTGCCTCGATGTCATTCTCGTTCTCTTTCGCTAGCTGAGCGGTCGCTAATTCTCCTCTGGTTAAATGCCCTGCTCTGAATTTATCTAGTCCGAACTCTATGTGAATACCATTGGAAAGCTGCTTTGTGACATAAATCGCTTGCTGCAGCTTCTGGTTTGATCAAGCGTATAGATTCAGGTCTTCCATGTACAGAAGATGAGACAGTTCATGACCATTCTCATTATTATGTATTTTGAACCCATAAGATATGCTATTTATTATTTTGCTCAGTGGGTATAACGCTTAAAAAACTATAATGCACTGAAGGAATCTCCTTGAAAGATAGCCATCGCAATGCAAAATCGATCTCTAACTAGACCAGTTTGAAAGTCGGATTAGTAAACTTTTGACGAGCTCAGTTCAGTTAAAAAAAAAATTGAATCCAAAGAATTCAACGCAATGTATCTTTGAATTGCGAACCGACACACGTGTAAAACTCGAATTTCTTAGAATCGAACCGATCCATAGCATATGTAAGTGGTACACGACGCAACAATATATATCTCATTACGTCAGTAGCACTCAACGGCGCAGTGTACAATCTGCAAGGTATCAATCAATTATTATTGGTAAAGCTTTCCAACAAAATACTGTTCAATTATAGATTATAAACAAAAGTACCAAAAGTTTAGAGAAAAATATAATAGTGGAATGCAATCTTTGCGTACTGTCAATGTCATTTTAAAACGGGAACAAATTGGGGATAGGTATATGTTTATCATTTATAAAACCCAAACCGTTGTATTCTAAATCTAACGTTCGAAAGGATACATTATATTCTTTTACTTATTATTTTATTATTATAAAAATTTATGATTCTACATTTGAATATGATGAATATATTCATAATCCACAAAAATGAAAGCAAAATAATATAAATTTTAATAGAATAATTGGCGTATTTTTACACTATAAATAAATGTATATAAAACTAAATTGTTAATAATGGAAGGACATTGATATTTAAAGCTTCATTTTCATTGTCTGAAATGAATTTGTTTGAATTTATTTGTATTGAATTCAAATTTTGTAAAATTACTTCAAACTCTACATAATGTATAGCTAAAAATAAGGTTGGTGGGGGTAAAAATTCCTAAAGAAATCATACAATGTTTATAAATTTTTAAATATGCAGTTTTTAATTTAAAAATAAAACTTTTTAAGCTCAACATTTTGCAATTTGAAGTAATTGAAACTGAAATGCAAATGAAAGTACTTAAAATGTTAGTTTTTTGTGCTATTTCTTTAGGAATTTCAATTTTAATAATTTTGATATTTTTTTGTATGCAAATTTCGAAACGGTCACTACGATTCACGAGACACGTGATGAGAATGTATTCGATAAGTCGAAAAAGCTTTAACAGAAGATAATTCATAATCATAAAATTTCAGTTGTCAATGGGTGCACGATGAGAATGAGCTCGCGCAGCAGGCAGGTTGAAAGAATCAAATTAATGGTGTGGACGAAAGTCACCTGACATTATTGCTTTAAAATTACTTGATATTGGGCGGTTTATGCCGGCAGGACATTCCTTGACTTCTTCTCCAGTCATAACTTCAACCGCACCGCTGTATATGTTTATTTTTACCCGTTTCTGAAAGCCAGAGTCCACTATATATATTGCACGAAGCCTTTTATTACCCTCCACTATTGCAAAGACGTCACCATTAGAGGTTGATAATACAGTCAATTCTTCGGTTGGAACTGGCACAAGAAAATTATTATCTCCTCTCAATTTAATTGGTTTATCTCGAGGAAAATTGTATCTTCGTAATTCAAATTGCCGGCTTGAATTCGTCTTGGGAATAAGTCGAACAAATCTAAGTTCATCAGGTTTAACTTCAAGAAGGCGTACAGAAAAATGCATGGCGGGAGGAGACCTGGATCCGACACCCAGAGGGGGTTCGGTAGGAAGACACCTTCCAGGAGAATCATGTCTTTCAGGAGAATAAGAAGTTCCGGAACGAGGAAAATACGGAATAGGTTCGCCATTAGGTAAACAGTCAAACTGTAAACTCAAATCTGCAACAAGAAGCACAGAATTACATTTTCGATAATTATTCCCTTCCACAAACTTTCCTTTAATTTTCTCTGCCGACATATTTTTCTCTTCCGGAAAGAGAAGTACATACCTAACTTCATTTCATCAACAGCAATCGCAGGATTATATGCAGAATGAAAAAAACCTATTTTAAAATTTCTCCTCTGTTGAAACCTGCTCTTGTTGACGAAATAAGGTTAGGTACTCAAGAGGCGCGTAGTTAATTTTCTCATTTGAGAGAGAGCGAGAGGGGGGGGAGAGAGAGAGATCCAACATGTTTGAATTTATTACAAACGAAAATTTTATATTAATCTTTCATTTATTTTGGTTATCATATCGATAGCTACGTACTCCGAATATTTATTCAGAAAAATCACCTTTTTATGCGTAAAACTGTTATAGCCGCACGTTTGTCTCGAAATTTATTCATAACATATTAATAAAATTATGCATGTCCTATGAGTAAAGATGCAACAATAATTATATTTAGTGAGCATTATTTATTAATCGGAATTCAATTAAGAAAATTGTCGAGTGTGAATTCAAATTTTTTTTTCAAACCTGCTACTGCATCTTGAGGTGTTTTAAAATTCCAGAGCTCTTTTGATAAATTTTTAGCTAAGCATAGATTTTTTTCTTCATTTAAATAAAGAAAGGCATGTCTAAGGAAATTACTCTACGTAAAAAAGAAATCTATTCATGGAAATAGAAGCGCATGTTTTCTCAAATTCGGACGATGCTAAAAAATAAACTTTTCAATTTAAAAGAAACGTGAGAGTTTTCTATCCGCTTAAAAACTTGTCAGCCCTCGACAGCTCTTGACTCGACGCATCTGCGCATGCGCACAAGAGACCAAAGCGTAAATTCACAGTTAGAACCTTATAACATGCTAACGAAAAAAAGATACAAAATCTGACAATGAAAAAATCTTTTTATTAGGATTTGTATCACAATTTTTTGACTTTTTGAGCCAATAATCTCTTAATCGAAACTTTGTGGGTTAGGCTTTTACGGCATGTCACCTTTCAATTGGGAGCGTCCCATATGGTACGAATTTCATATCAACAGGGACAAATTTCGAATTCAATTTTTTATTACACGAACTTTTTGGATTTCCCCGGAATAAATTCAGATTAAATTTCTACCCGTTCCGGCGAACTTGAATAAAGTTTGAGAGAAAATAGCAATGTGGGATAGATTGTATATTAACCTGAACAAATAAAATAATAGTTATATTATAGTAATATATTTACCAAAAGTATTAAGGATAACCGCTAAGTATAAGACCAGAATATAATTG
>CAKNWU010305337.1:304-11182 GCA_932072015.1 Andricus quercustozae
CTTTACAATCCTTTGAAATACAATAAAACCCCTTGAATCCCTGAAAATCAATTAAATCCTCGGAAATCTGATTAAATCCTTTAAATCCATTACAATTCCCTTGGAATTTTTTTAAATATCCTAAAATCTCATAAGTCGTATAAATTCCTTGAGATAATTAAAATCCTCGAAATTCCTTCAAATTTCTTTGATGGCTTGAAAACTCCTTGGAATCTGTGGGAATACCCTAATATATTTCAAATCCTTTAAAATCTGTTAAAATGCGTTGCAATTTTTTTAAAGTATTTGCAAATTCCTGAGAACCTACTAAAATACCGTAAAACCTTTACAATTCTTTGAAATCCCTTCAAATCCTTCGGAATCCCACAATTCTATGAAATCCATTAAAGTATTATAAAATCCGTTAAAATCCCATGAAATCACATGAAATCTAATGATATTCCTTGAAATCTCTTGAAATATTTGAGGTCCTATGAAATCCCTTCAGATTCTGGGAAGTTCATTAAAATACCTTATTGAAAGCCTTTAAAATCCATTAGATTTACAGAAATCCTCGAAAATCATATACAATCCCTTAACAATATTTTGAAATATTTGTAAATCTTGGAAGTCCTCTGAAATCCCTTGGAATCCTTTTCAATATCCTAAAATCTTATAAAATCTATGAGACCTTTAAAATCTTTCGAAATTCAAGGAAATGCTTTGAAACCGCATATTAAACATAATACTTCAAATTATCAAAATCTTTGAAATCCTACGAAATCCCTTAATTCTTATGAAATTCTTTGCAATTCATAGATATCGACGCCTCCATTCAAAGTGAGTCTATGTGCTGACAGCGCCGTGTATGGGACTATAAATGTAATATGTGCCGAGTATGAGTCTATCTGCATTTTTGGCGATTTTGAGTTATTATTATATTCTGATAGAATAAACTATTCTGCGCCGTTTTCTTAAATATTAGACACTTCTATGACATAATAAGGGAGCAAAAGCGAAAATATAATGAGTCTTTTTAGTTAATTTCCGTGCATCGTAGAACTATGTACAATTGTACATTCTGAAACAAGGTCGACAAGATAAGAAAAATAAATAAGTTTCAGAAAGAATTAGAATATTCGGCAGAAAATAAAGTTAGTTCAGAATACAACTTTACAAATTTCATAGATATGATTTGGTTTGAGAATCACAGCATAAGAGTTTAATGTCTGATCTGGTCCAGGTCAGGTTTTTCCTAAATCGATAATCCGAAAGGTCTAGTCTGGCCCAGATCAGACCAAATGCCAATCAGTTACATTATTTTCCATTAGAACCCATGACATATGCAAAGAAAAGAAAATCTAGCAGTAAAGAATTCTATCTACAGGGTGTCCCACCGTCTATAGAACCCCTTGTACTATGTGGTAGTGCACAAAAAATAAACAAAAAGTCCTCTAGTAAAAAGTTGTATAAAGCTTAGTTTGGGCACAAAAAAGCTTCAAATTTTGGCCTAATCAACAAATGAGGAGCGAGCTTTAGCGACCGCTTGCACCCACACACTATATTAACGCTTGGGACACGTACAAGTGGTCCAAACTAAACTTCGCACAACCTTTTGCTAGAGGACTTTTTTGTTTATTTTTTGTGCACTAGTATATAGTAAAAGGGGTTGACCAAAAGATTTGAAAACAATACATCGACTAGTCTATTTGAAAGTGGATCAAATCTATTGTATAAAACATGGCACAGTAACAAATGTGGCTGTTATAAACAAATTGAATAAACATCGACATTTTATTGAAATCAATTATGAAAGATCTCATAATAATTTAGTGACCTTCAATTTCAAAAAAGAAAAATTTCAACTCTGTTGAAAATGGTAGCCAAATTCATATTTTGGACCTTTTCTCGTCATTTTTGCCCTACTTTCCATTGTTTGCTGATAAGTTTTAACAACTTCAGTCACCACAACTTTTTATGAAATCAAACTAGAACCATTTAAATCGGGATGCAATCCAATATTTTTACTTCACACATATGAATTGATTAACATCCAAATTTGAACATCTGAAAGCCAGTGATTTAAAGTTGAACGTTCTTGAATTAATAAATAATAACCAAAGCTTCGACGCTTCGCATTCAGTTTCAAAAGAAACAAAATTTAAAAAAAAGAACACGTTGACTAGTCTTTTGGAAAGTGGATTGAGTTTATTGAAAAGTAAAGCTACATAAAACACCGTTCTGCTGAAAACTTTGATCAACCTCGACCGCTGGTTGGATTCGATGTGTTCGCTAAAAAAGAATACAGAAAAAGTGCAGTTGGATCACTGCCGCCTGCCGAGCAGACTGAATGGATATGACCATCGATATGCAAAGGGGAATCGGGGTTAAAATAGAGAGGTCGTTGTAATAATATATCGATCATGGTGCGAGAAGAGGAGAGGCTCGAAGTTGAGAACTGGACTGTCCCAGTGAGAGAGTACTGAACATACTGGCAGCATATGGTCAAGCTCACTCCCCCTTGCCACCTTCTCTCTCTTATCCTCGCTTATCCTACCCCGCGTTATGATAACCCCTGATAATACCCAGCTAACTATTCGTTTACATGTCTCTCTAAATACCAACAACCAGTTCAATTTGGGCTTCATTTTGTTGTGGCGTGTTCAAAAATGCCACAGATATCATCATCAGTTATGTTCCGCATTTCATATCAACAAGTACGCGAGATTTGATTGGTCTTAATTTTTGTGTGGAATATGGCAGCAATCTCTGGTAACAGTGATACAGTTCAAAAGATATTAAGTTTTAAATATGTAAATTTTACAAAAAGTATAATTAGGGCCTAGTAAAAAGTTTCGAATTGATGTCTATTCGAGTTGAATAGTTATTATTCACTGAAAGAAATGCTTGGGGATTATTAGACATATGATTATGGTTGAGAATTTCTGAGTTAATCAAAACATATTCATGTTCAATGTTTAGGTAGTAAGTGTGATTTAGGAATTCTCCCAAGAAACAATCATGCAGGGTATGGCTGGATCAACCCAACTTCTGACTGAACGAAAGCTTCGTTAGCCCGCAACTAGAATCCGTTTGCTTGCTGGCGTCACCTGACACAATCTGACCGGACGCTTGTGCGCTTGGTTACACGTTTCGTGTTACATTCGTTAATTTAAAAATTAGGGATAAATATCCCATTGATAAAGGTTTTTAAAATTGAAGGAATGTGTTTATGCTGCAAGAGGAATATAAGTTTCACCTAGAAACCTACTATATAAACTCTTGACCTTTGAAGAGTTTAACTGGCCGTGAAAATATAACCCCAAATTAAGTTATTATACAATTTTTTGTTCATTCGGACTCTGTAAAAAACTTCAAATAACTTGATTTGAAGTATATAAATTTATATTTCCTTCAATTTTACATGGTTTTCTTTCAGATTTCCCAAGGAAATCTTTAATTGAGAACGAATAATTTGATGCTACATGGTTCTACATTGCTTGTATTATGACAGCCATTTCGGTATAGCTGGATCATGCAAACTTTAACATGAAAGATTCATCCACACAAGTCGATAACTATAAAGAATACGATTTAGGATACTTTTGCAGATAAAATATTCTTGTTCAAGCTACAATACGTAATCATAATGGTATGCCTAAAATAGCAATTCCGTTGGTTGTAAATTAAATAAAGTATGATAAGCCTCTACAGGTTCGCAATGGCATCATAGATATCAAAAATGGGAAAACTGGGTCAAATACCGACTCAATAAAATCAATCCTTTTTCCCGCTTATTTTAATTTTAAAATACCAGCTGTTAAGGCTGAAAAATTCTTTATTATTCTGAAATTTTAAGTTTAAAAGTTCATTAATGTACAATTGCCAACAGTGATGTAAAATTAAAGAAATTTACATTTGAAGCCTAAAATTTAGACACTTTCCAAATGAGGATCGTTTACATTTTTTTTGTATCTAAAATCCATTAAAATTGAACAATTTTTTATTATTCCGAAATTTTAAGTTTAAAAGTTCATTAATGTACAATTGTCAACAGTGATTTAAAGTTAAAGAAATTGAAATTTGAAGCCTAAAATTTAGACACTTTCCAAATGACAATCGTTTGAAATTTTAATTTCTTTGAATCTAAAATCCATTAAATTTTATAAATTTTTATTTTAAAGCAGTGTATTTACTTAAAGCAGTATATTGATAAAGTAAAATTGCAGATTAAATTCTTAAAAATGTTAAATCCTACAAATAAACATTTAAAGTGATTTAATAGATTTTTTTGAATTTGAAAAATTTCAAATCTCAATTAAAACTGGACATTTTTTAATTAGAATTTTGAAATGGAAGTCTTTTTTATATTTTATACATTTAAAGTTACATGCAACAATTGAAATTGTACTGTTCAACATCAAAAAGTTGAACTCAAAAATATGAACCATTCACATATAAACAAATTGCCTAATTATGAAGGTTTTAATTTTTGAATATTTGATTTGGAAAGTTTATAAGTCGTTTTTTTTAATTGTAAAAAAAGACACCAAGTAACATTATAAGTCAGTGAATAGGGGTTTCTACTACAAATTTTTAAAGTTGAGTCTCGATCCGAAATTATTATCGGTTTATTATCATTGAACAATCAATGTCAATCAACGACTTTTGATTAAATTTAAAATCGTTTAGATTCTTTTAAATTCATATTAGGAATGATTTCAGTTTTAAAATACCCGTTTTTTTAGCATAGATTCTGTAAAATTTAGGAACACTCGAATGCGAATCCTTTTAATTTGTATATAGTTTGAAAGCATTCCAAGGTAACAATATCCTTTAACCTCCTTCAACAAATGATCTTTTAAAAAATTAATGAGCTAAATTCGGCACTGGCTCACTATATGCTTGCTCAAAAGAAACGAAAATAATGCTCGAGTGATATATTTTACTACCTTGAAACTGAAAGAATCTACCAACTCAAGAGGAAGACCGGTCACTTACCTGAAACAGAAAAGATAAGTATTATTAGCACGTGTTTGTTACAGAGTGTGGGTTGAAACGGTAGGCAACGTTAATTCCCTTTCAGAGTCGATGCTCATTTTCAACTGCTGACAGGACTTCACTAATGATATTGCAACAGGATTAGAATCTCACTGACATTTCGTGTAGGTAGTTGCAAAATGAGCATTTGCCATTCGACAGACATTGTAAACAATTTTTCCATGAATAATTTAAATCCTTGTATGATTCTAAACTGATTATCGTGCATTTGAAACTACTGAAAAGGCTTACTGTAAATTACATAGCAGTATCGAAAACCCGATTGGGATTTGAAAGCATGAAATTATATTTGAAACCCGGAACTCAGTAAATCCGTAAATCAGGAACTATATTGGTTCATTACTTTCAAGCATACAACATTGCAAGTCATATCTGCATATTCTGAGAAAAATCGAACCCATTATTACTCCAATGCCTATCACGAAACGTAACCGCTAACACGTCAAGATTAAAAAGGTTTCTTTTAGAGACAAGTGCTAGGCTTTAATATATGAAATTAAATTGAAATTAAATTCCAATTGAGTTATTAATGCAATTATTATGTCCTACATTAATCTGAAGCTTGCGCCTCATGGATTGTACCATGGTCCCGAGAATTTACCTTATATATAAACGGGATATTAGAATAAATCAAGGTGTGAGGACTTGTAGAAACAGCAACACGATTGGAGAGGCCTTAAACATAATAAATCAAAAGAGTTCTTCTATGAGACTTGAATAAAAAGTTGTTGAGGCTAGTGGCACTGGTAACGAGTGGAGATGGTGGTGAGAAACTGTGTGCGAGTTTTCGCAGAGAAGTGAAAAGAAGAGAGTGCGGAGAGAAGAGAGGCGAGGAGAGTGGAGATTTAGGCGTGTAATTGGCTCAGCTGGTGTTGACGCGATCCTATCATCAATACCTCATCAGCCGCCCCCGGGAAACCTGTATCCTCTCTCATCCCCGTGCATCGTCACCCTCGACCCCCTTTTCCACCACCTCCCGACAACAGTTCCTCCTACCCGATCTCACACTCCCTCTGAGGCCGTCGCGAATACCAAGCAGCTCTCTAGAAGTGGAAACAACCGCAAAACTTAGCACGTCTGCAGTCCCAAATAGGTTTTAAACTTATTTAGGGATCTTCGAAGCCATCCAAACCAATTGTTAAGTCACCTCAGTTGAAATATTTGCGGTATAATCGAATGACTGATAGGTCTTCGTAGTAGACTGTTGATAATCTTGTCGAATTTCCGTCATATTTGCAATCCAAAAGTCACTTCATTTTACAAATTTAGGTTAGAATTTTCTGTTACCGACAATCATGCTGGAGATTTAGCAAGGATGTAAACCCTTTTAAATCAATTATTTCCTTTGTGAGGAATTATTGTTGACACGGACCGAACCCGAGCCCTCGAGTGTTCTCTGTATGATGGAAAATTTCGGTAACAGGAATCTTGAAGTTGAATAAACCATAAGCAATGTTATACAAGATTCACCAAGGTCCACAACGCGGATTTCTTTCTTCTCAAGTTAAATTCCTAAGATTTCTGCTTTGAGAATTTGAAAAATTGAAACAAATATCCCCAAGATCACATAGAGATTAGGGAGACGAAGGGGAGGTTCAATCCTCGGAATAACAATGAGATCTTAAAAAATTAACATCCACTCTGTGGTTGAAATCCTCGAAATTCTCAGGGAGTTTGGGGTAGACGAGGTACTTTATTTTCGCTTTTCTGGCAAAAAGAAATCAGACCGCGGCCGAGAGGATTGAGAATGCCACTAATCCGCAGACTTATGCCACTCTAAGGCGGTCAGATTTATCTGACTAAGCGCAGTTCGCGTGTCCCACAGCCACCTTGTCCCGTATCCCCAGGGACACCCTTAGAATGAGACGAACTTGCGATGGAGGGATCCAAAATCTACGAGAGCGACGGGAATGAACCGAACATGCGGGCGTGCTAATACCCAATCACGTGATTTCCTCCGGCGCGATACGTTCGATCAGCTAATTTTCAATAATTAATCCACGATAAAGTTGTTGCTGGCTACCCACAGCCGTTGCGTTGACGTAACCACGTTGGTACTTCACACACAATATGTTCTGTGGTGTTTTAGTACATAGGTGATGAATGATATGAATCATTTATTGATTGCAATCCCGTCAATTTGATTTTTTTGGTTCTCATGACGCAGTATGTTTGTAGACTGAGCTGTAAATTATATGCATGAATTAAATGGTTGTTGATAACGTTTTGTAAATTGCGACTGAAAAAAAATTGAATTGCTTTGAACGTTCGTTTTGCTCATTTGCTAAAAATGAACCAAATGTGGTTCATTTTTATTTCAGTAAGTTTTGACGACGTTTTATTGTTCAAAATGAATATTTTTTATATTAATCAATGCAATTAATCGCATCCAAATTAAAAAGTTTAGAAATTGTACTATTTAATCAGAAATTAAACATTTAAATTTAAAGTATTTTGAAAAAATTTCATTTTTTATCACCGTTCAAAGTTAAAAAAGTATGCCTCGAGCGAAAGCAAATTTCTTCCGACATTTTCTTGGAACCTAATAAAATTTTCCAATCCAAATTTTTAGGTTTCAATTCAGCACTGATTTATCTCGAACGTACTTTCTCATTTATTTTAAAATTAAAAATCGATTTCTGAGAACGTTTTCTGTCTCTCCTGTAAAATGTGAACCTGTAAATTAAGTTCTTATGGCATGCTGCCCATCATACCATGTTGAACTCGATTATATTAAATGTATGTTATACAAATCTTTGTACCTAGGTCCAGGACTTCCGTTTTAGACGAAAAATGTTGCCGTTTAACATTTTTTATAGTATACAGGTGTCACAGCGCAAAAGTAGCCCAAAAAGGGGGAATAGAGTAATTTTCACACGAAAAAGGGGAAAATAGGGGAAAGATTAAACATTTATTTTCACATGTCGAAAAGAACAAACAACCTTTTTATAAGAAATGTTATATTTTTAAATAATTTTCAATGATTTTTCAATGATTTCTGCCATTCAAGAATTTATTTTTAAAAATTGGATATACTTAGGTCATTGGAAATCCATTACAGTGATAAAAAAAAGTCTGAAAAAAAATTACTCAATTTTAATATGCTTAACATCGTTCTCATAAATATTTCTTTCCGAGATTTGTAATTTCTTCCTTACTATAATTAATACTTTCAATGTAAATTTAAAACTACACTCTTCAGTAGAGCGATGTAAAAATGCTAAAATTAATCGAATTGTTTGAGCTGAGGGATAGCAATTTGTGGGTCGACATCCAAAATAAGTCAGGAAAACAAATTTTGAAATCGGTTAATGTCTTCTGTTCTCTTTTCTAAATTTACTATTTGAAATTTAAAACAATCAAAATTAAATTTGGCCTTATTACATTTTTTTTCAAATGTACAAAACCATATTTTTTGGATTGATTCGAACCTGAAATGTCTTCACCTTAAACCAAAGAAACATGTTATTATTTTTTAGTCATGGGAAAATTTTATTTCTTGGTGTTTATAACGTTCCAAAATCGCAAAAAAATGAAATCCCAAAAATTCTAAATCACGACAAAATTTTTTTCCGAAAAAGCAAAATGATAAAATGTTTCTTTGGTTTAAGCTAAATAAATTTCAGGTTCGACATATTCAACTTTTTTTTAAATGTGTGCATACGACTCAGTAAAAAAACATCTTTCATAATTTTTGAATCAATAGGAAGAATACATAAATAATTTATTCAAGTGCGTCTTATACAAAAATGAAAATAACAAATTTGTAAATCTTTTCCGGATGAAAAATTGTATTAATAAGCATTTGATTGTATCTTGTGTCGATTTTGCAAAAATTCAAATTTTTATTTTTAACGTTATTGTTCTTAATTGAAACGATAGCTATGCGTCCTATCAAAAATGGCCAATAACTTTGTAGATCTTTCTAAGTGAACAATTTTGATCTTATCATTTTTTTCGTATGCTGCTTAGTATGACCGCAAAATTGACTTTTTCTCTCGGAAAAGGGTTTAGGATCTGACACAGGGAGGAATGTGACAATCCCGTTTTGCCCTCCTGAATATAATCTTGCGATTCCTGTAGACCAAATGAGGTTAGGTACTCCTTTTACCGGAAGAGAATATTAAAATCCAGAAAAATATGTCGGAAGAGAATACACAACGTTAATTCTATAATGTACTTAAAATGTGTAAGAATCTAATGCTAATCTTTTACAGGGGTTGATCAAATTTGTCGATAACAGGAGTTTGTATTACTGCCTATTTCAAATGTATTCAAAATAAAATACAATTTCTTTGAAATTAGAATTTCTTTTAATTTAAAATTGGCATTAGTACCACATTTGAATATTAAAAAATTTGGATTTATTTCAACTCGGAGGTTTACAAATTTGAATTTCTGTAACTTTCCATTTTTCAAGAACAAAATTCATTCCTTTCATATTTGAATATTTTCAATGCTTTCTTATTTCAATGAAAATAAACAAATTCTTTAAATTTAGAATGAAACCAAATTTAAAAGCTAAAAATTTGAATTCTTAATTCATCTGAAAGGAACACATACATATATGTATATTTTTAAATTTTAGTAGAATCTGTTAGAATCTATTAACATCCGAATCCGTAAAATTCGGACGATAATTTTTAAAACCCTGGATTATAAATCTTAACATCTAGAGTGTTTATAAATGTAGAATAGTATTCAAATTATAATTGCAATTTAAATTTCTTCCATTCTATTTCCTATCAATTTTATTGCTTTCACCTTTAGAAATATAAAATTATAATACAAAAATTCTTTGAGGCACAAGCGAAGATTGAAACATCCCGACACTTCGTTTTTCGTGCAACCATTTTCATTGAATCATCACTGTATTCCTATAGTTGATCAAATTTTAATAGTACAAATAGCTAAATATGCTTTAGTTCTAATAATTATTTATTTTCTTTTTTGACTTTGGTAACGCAAGTATATGAACCTTGTCAATTTTTGTAGAAGAAACTTTTCGGTGAAGTTAGTTGATAGCATAATTTGATGCTCTGAAAAATGACTTCAGATTTGCTAGCTGGCATTAAAAAAGTATCCTTAAATTTGTTCTCTGGGCATATGCAGATAAAACTATAATCCAAGGTTTTCGATCTATATTCACCGTCAACAGAAGCATAGCCACAATAAATGAGCTCCGGCATATAAACGCGTCCATCAGTCGGGTATTTCACGCGAACTATACATTATCCCGGACTAGTCTGGGGCGCATCGTCGGAAACCGGGACTTGTCACCCCATCACGTAGGTAACTCTGGCTCGGGTATAATTTATCCCGTTATGCTAATCGGGACGATTTGTCTAAATTAAAAGGCGCTCGCCCTGATCCGCGGTCACGTCCCCATTTTCATCCCACACCGCACACCCACGTGATCCACAACAGGGAAACATACACTCGGAGAGACCAGTGGCTAGTGTTTGTGACTCCACTAGAGCCCTTCACCCTGTTAGTCCGGCAAACCAGGCTCGACTTGTCTTTTCCCGAGGGATGAAGGCCGTGTTATCGTTGCCAAATCCCCGCAGATGATGAGACTTTAGTTTATTGTACGTGGTCGGTGCTCGCCTAGTGATCCGTGAAAGTAAAGGGAAAGAGGAAACGAGGCTTTTCTCGCTTTTCTTGTGTCTTCGATTCATGTGTTGTTCTTTCTTTCACCTCCTCGAATGTAACAGCGGTCAGCCGCAAATCCTATCGCGGTCAAGACCCGCGTACGAAATGAGGTTCGCTTCAAAAGAGGACGCGAAACGCAAAATGAGAATTTCTACATCTTTCCCCAAGCTTACGAATACGCAATTT
>CAKNWU010305351.1:398-12064 GCA_932072015.1 Andricus quercustozae
ATTAAAATTCTGGACTAGAACAGGGAATTTTGAAAACGAATTCTGATTCTGAGTTGAATCGGTGAATTTTCAAAAAGAATTTAAATTCTGTATTGGAAGAGGGGATTTTTTAAAATAATTCTAATTTTGAGTTGAAACGGGTAATTTTCAAAAAGAATCAAAATCCTGAATTGGATCCGGGAATTTTTCAGAAGTATTCTAATTCTGTGTCGAAACGGAATGTTCGAATTTGAATAAATTGTCAATTGGAAAAGGAAATATTCAAATTTTAATCAATTTTGAGCTGAAATTGGAAATTTTTTAAAAGAATTAGTAGTCTGCATTGGAACAGGGAACTTTTCAAAATAAACTTAATTCTTATTTGGAACGGGTAATTTTCGAAAAGAATTAAAACTCTGGATTGGAACAGGGTATTTTTTAATTTTAAAACCATCTGACCTAGACAGGATATTTTCGAAAAGTATTCAAATTTCAAATTTTTGGAAAATTCCTATTGAAACACTTTCAAATATGTAACCATTGAAATCTTTTTAAAACTATAAGCTTAAAATTTTGAATCTTGAATTGAACAATGTTACTGCACTTCAAATTTTGGAAATCATCAAAATAACCATTTAATTAATAGAAAATGTCTGAAATATTGCTATGAAACTGAAACTACAAGATAAGAATGACTCAACTATGACCATTTTTCTTTAAAAATAATAAATTTAGCGTAAATTTTAGAAAAAAAACCCGATTAAAAAATCAAAATATAATCAACATTTCAACCTACACCGAAAACAACAAAGCCTTCTTGTCCGACGTTATCAGCTGCGGGGAAAAAGGTTGCAAGTTGACAAGTTGTGTAAAAATATATATTCCACCCGCTTGTATAAATGTCCAAAATGCTCCGCTTTCCGCTCTAAAATCGTCGGTAAAATTAAAATAAGAATATAATAAAATTATGAGGTTATATGAAAGAAAACTGAATTTCTGATACTTACGATCCTGGATATTTATAAGTTAAATTGTATGGCACGTAAACTGAAGCAGGTCAATTTCCGGAATGGTATAATGTCATTTTTAGAGTTGTAGATCCTATACTTTATCTATTAATTATATCAATAACTCAACACGTTACTTCGATCTTCTAAAATTCCTGGAACTTGCATTACATTAACACAATTCATTTGACAGCAAGGCTATTTCCCTAAAATTGCAACTAGGTGGCGTTGCAATACTTGAACCGATCTGGCTCGGGTCTGGGCCATGGGATTATCCCGATCTGGCCCCGAAGATACTAAACCGATCAGGGCCAGATCGGTAATCGTGAAAATATACAGCAATTTCTGCACGGGTTTTAGCGACCCCTTACGTTTCGGAAATAAACTTCCAATACATTTATTGGAAGTTTCCAAAAGTGTATTTTGTAATACAAATAAACAGTTTGCAAATACCTGAAAATGTACTGGCTTAATTTTTTTGACAGAATCAACTGAAAATATTTTTCAAATGACTTTTTTTGCTGATGATTCGATGATGGGATGACGCATTTCCACGTCGTTGTAATTTGTTACTGACAAGATGCTTTGAATAAGTACAGTCGAACTCGGATTTAACGTTCCCGGATTTACCGTTTCCGAGAATTCACTATTTACGCTAAATCCGGTTCAGTTAGGGCAGGTCAGGTCGAAGGACAACCCCACAACCGACGTTAAATCAGAGTTTGACTGTATTTTGATAGAAGACGTATTGATACCTTTATAAATAGCATTCATGGTGGACTTTTTTGTCGCGATTATGGAATTAGACCCCTCAATTACAACCTACTTTGAAACTCGTGATGTACCAACATACGATTATGTACCTAAAACAAAAATTTAATCCGGTATTTCTTGTTTCAGAATTGAGTTCGCAGTCCAAGCGTTTTCCTGATGGTGGCCCTAATCCTAGTTTTCATCGCGGTGGACCTTCTTCTTCTTCATCTTCTCCTGGCAGACATTGTCCAGAAACGACTCTTTCTCTTGCCACGCCTCGTTATTCTGCCAGTTCTCCACTACCTGCCGAACAACTTCTCCCTGCCAGGTCCAGATCTCCTACTCTCGAGCAAACTTTTCCAAGAGTACTCGGATATAGATTTGAAGATCTTGCATTTATTCGACTTAGGCCCCACAGCAATCCGAATCGGATATTCGAACTTCGAAGATACTCTTTTCGCAACGATAAACCAATTTATTTGAGAACAATAACTCGTGACCTTAAGTCCATTCCAACCAAAGAACAAATAGTATTATCAACGTCCAAGGGCGACGTCTGTGCAATACTGGAAAAGTCATGCAGACACACAATTCTTCGTGGAATATTTATACCTGGTTTTACGCAGCCAAAACGGGCGAAAATAAACATGATTAGCGGCGCGGTGGAAGAATTGACCACAGAAGAAATCACGGAATGTCCAGTATCAACCAAAGGACCAATCAAAATTAACTATACAGTATCACGTATGTACATTTTCAATTAAAAAGATTTTTAATTACAGTTTGGAAGACTTCAGATGTAATTTTTGTTGCTTTTTGCACTTGAATTTTATTTTATTTTCAATTCATAATAATTTTTGAAAAATTGAAAAAATGTTGGCGTTCAATGACATATATTTAATAACGTACTTGCAATTCGTAAATGGCTATCAATTCTATAAAAATACAAATTTGGTACAAATTGGTTTATGAGGAAACACATGCCTATCCAGAGGTTTCAAACTTTGAATTTTTTTCTGTATAAAACTTGTAACAACCCAGAAATTCTTTTACGATTCAAATGTAAAATTAGCATAATAACCTCTGAATGTTCTCTACTACTTGTTTCCTCAACTGGCAAATTGGAATGAAAAGATTTTTAATGTGGTGGGGACCTCACCTAACGCGAATCCCCCAGACTTTCGTCATAGGTGGCAGGTTACTGTAAGTAATTTTGGTTCATGATAAAATTTATTTCTGTTTCTCGAAACATTATTGATGAAAGAGAAAGTTTTAATTGTAAATGATTTTTAATATTAGGTACCAGTTTAAAAAAATGTTCTGTACCTAAAAAATATATCTGGACAAATTAAAAATAACTTAGGTTTTACTTTTTCCTCAAATTAATTTTAAGATTTGAAGACATCAAAATATGTCGGAGAAAAATGGAAGGCTTTGGGACACTTTTTTTTAATTGTACATGAATGAAAGATTTTTGAAGATTTAGACCAAAATTTCTAAGCTTTTTCAGAGTTTTGAGAAGTATCAAGAAAATACAAAAATTTTCTTAAGGTAGTTGTAGTGCCAAAAATCAGATCACTCACTGAAAAAGCAAAGTTTTCTATGATTTTAAGAATTAAAATAATATTATCAGTCATGATTAATAAAAAATAATACATTATTTTCTCTCCAGAAAGATTAAAAGTTATGAAGAATAATTACTTAAATAATGGTTTTATTAATTAAATTTTTTCTTACTGTCTCTTCTTGCCATTTTTTTTAATTATTGAATTTTAACAAATCATAACTCAAATTTTTAAGAAAAACATTCCCAACATCATTTATACGTTTCTTCAGGTAGAAATGTATAACTTTTAAATGAATAAAAGTTTGTAAATGTCATATAATCTGCCCACTGTGTAACATCATAAAGAATATTGCCTGTAAATTGCATTTAAAATATCGAAGAATTGGTTGAATTACGGTGATTTGAATTATAAAAAAGAATTGTTTCCTACAACACGAGGTTTTTGTGTTTCCTGCGAAAACGGCAGAGGCTACAAATTTGTGTCCAAAAGAAAAAGGTTCAGAATTTAATTTTCTATAAGGATATATATATTTTTTTTAATTCACGTTATGTTTAAAGTTTCTATGGGCCAAAGCTGTTCAACGAGAAAAAAATATAGATGTTAATGCAATTGAGACCCTCAATTACAACTTTATTCACAACTCGTGATGTACCAACATACGACTGTGTACATAAAACAAAAATTTAATCCTTTATTTCTTCTTTTAGGAGTAAGATCACAGTCCAATCGTTTTCCTGATGGTGGCCCTAATCCCGGTGTTCATCGCTCTGGACCTTCTTCTTCTTCTTCTCCTGGCAGACATTGTCCAGACACGACTCTTTCTCTTGCCACGCCTCATTCTTCTGCCAGGTCTCCACCACCTGCCGAACAACCTCATCGTGAAAGGTCCAGTTCTCCTCCTATCAGTCATACTTTTCCAAGAGTACTTGGATACAGATTTGAAGATCTTGCATTTATTCGACTTATTCCCCACAACAATCCGAATAAGATATTCGAACTTAGAAGATATGTTTTTCCTCCTCATAAACCAATTCGATTGATAACAAGAGCTCGGGGCCTCAATCCCATGCCAACCGAAGAACAAATTGTATTATCAACGTCCAAGGGCGACGTCTGTGCAATATTGGAAAAGTCAAGCCGACATACAATTCTTCGTCCAATATTTATACCTGTTTTTATGCAGCCAAAACGGGCGAAGATTAACATGAATAGCGGCGCGGTTGAAGAATTGACCACAGAAGAAATCGCAGATTGTCCAGTAACAAAAATCACAAAGAATTATAAAGTATTACGTGTGTAAACCACAATTATTTACAATGTTAATAAATTTTTTTAAACGCGCGCATCTGTCAGATCTTGCACTCGTCTTTTTGCTTACCCTGCGTTTATGCATGGACCTTTTACAATGCATAATTCTAAATTCTGTCAGATTAGAATTTTTCCATTTTAGACGTACATTTTCCATTTGAAGAATTTTTAAATGCAGTTTGAAATACTTAAACGGCAGTTTTTGTTTTTTGTTGCTTTTCATTTTATTGTCGCTTCATACGAAGTTTTTTTAAATGGTTGAGTTTTAATAAATGATTGGGTTATTTTTGGGGGAAGATATTCTCTACTGTTTCTAAGTTTTAAAGTAAATTTTTCTATGGTTTAAGTTGCCAAAACCATTTTTTATTACACATTTCTGAAAAAATAACTATAATTGCAGATTTTTTATACGTTTTTTAGAATTAGAAACAGTAGAGATGTAGGTAATGTTTTTTCAGAAGAATAAGCCATGATTTTCTCTTTCGATAATCTTTTATGAGAAAAAAAATTATGGAAAGAAGGGCATTGTGTACTTTGTAATTGAAAGGGTGACATTTGGACATTTTCCAATTTAAAGTATCAAATTTGGACATTTTCCAATTCAAAGTGTCCAATATGGACATTTTCATTCGATCCAAGTTTGGACTTGCCCGTTGAAATCTTCCAAATTTAAAGATTTGGATTAAAATAAAAAAAGCCTTTAAATAGAGCGATTAACAGAACACTTTAGAGTGTTTTCTTCTATTTTAATGCAAAGATTAATTTAGTTTATTCTAAAATTTGTTTAGCAATCATTCAAAAAAATAAGGGGATAGATGTTTTATGCAGGTGGGTTCAAAAGTATCTTATGAAAGGTAGCGTCTTATGATTTTAATTATGCAATTTCAAAAACATTACTCGGTCCGACTATATATATATATACAAAAATCTACCTCGCTGCGAACCACTTTGAAAATTTCGCGCCATACGACATTACCAATTGCAAAACCAAACAGCTGACTCCCACATCAATGTTATGTTTTTATCTAAAACAATGGCTTCCTTTAACACTTCAATCATCTGCAATTACCTCGCAAAGTTTTATAATTGTAAATCTTCGTATACTCAAAATCATGGAAAAACTAAAATGCCATCCCTCAACATAAAAGAAGAAGTGAAAAAAGCAAAACTATTTGGCAAATTGAGAAAACAAAACAGAAAAATGTTTTGACAGTAATCATCATCACTATCAAAAAACATTCACTTCATAGGACATTTCGGTAAGGGGCTATCCAACCCTCACTTTTCTGGGGGCTCTACAGGCTCATAACGTGGTGGTTTCGAATAAAATACCTCACATCAGTCGTAGGGTTACATAAGTCTTTAGGCGTGGAATTCAAATTTCACAGGACGACAGGAAAAATAATGCCCTCGGTCATTGTTTTACTACTCGTCCTGCGAACATTGACCTCACCACGGTAAAGACGTGCCTAACGCTACTTGTGATGTTATATACTATTAATTTAAATAATTATATTTAAAAACCAAAACTTACCATAAACGGTTAATCTTTACTTGTTTTATTACCAATTTGAGCTTCTTTTTACATCTCTTAATTCTATAATATGAATAGTATATTATGCACTTACGGAGGGAAATAGGTGTTTTGTGTCGAGCGCATGTTCGCAGACGAGTTGTGCAAAATCGCGCGACACAAAAAATGCCTCCCTCCCGTAGCGCACACGATCTTTTATTCAAAACCTGCGTGAAAACCAAGGATTTTTGAGTTTTGTGAAGCGATAGTAGAAGGCGAACGTCGGTCATGTTTGGTTATTTACCTTTATTTTAGAAGGTGCGGGCTTAGGACGAGTTCAATATTCTGAAATGCTCCAAAAAAACTCTGTGACGGCTGCTGAAACTCGATGCTAGAGAGCAGCACGTTTAGAGTTTTTTTCCCTGTTGTCGAGTTTTTTTCCATGGTCAACAAAGAGCAACTTGCAGCCCGTTTCACATGCTTGAAAAGCCGCGGCTTACATACAGGTGTGGAAGAAAATATTAATTTTTGATGGGTAAAACAATAACCGATGGTCAAAGCAGGCTGGTTAAAGAACTTGATAACAAAGTTGCAAATCATCGTAGTAACTAGCGTGAAAAATATAAATACCCTAATTTATACAATCTATTTTATAACTTATGTAGTTTTCTATCTTAAAAAATGATAAAATGTTCATATTTTTCAATAATTTACTTATATTGAAAGACATAAAAAAATATAAATAAAAAATGTCAAAAAATATAGAATAAAAAATAACTATGAAACTTTAAACAAAAATTAATGTAAATTGCATACAAATATCTGTTTTAAATTTATTTATTAATTTGTCTGCGAGATAAAAAGAAAGTTGATTTGAAAGGAATTCCGCTTTTCACACAAAATAATGTTTCAAAGAGAAACCAAGAAGAAAAATTGAGAAAACAAAAAAGAAAAATGTTTGGACAGTAATCATGATCACTATCAAAAAACATTCACTTCATAAAGACATCCATATTTTTGGTAATAAAAAATATCTTTGGGTGTTTTTGTCACAGTGATTGAAAATCAAAGTCTTTTTTAGTTTTTTAACAAATTGCAAAAACCTAGTTTTTTAAAGTCAATTTTCAATTCGATTTGCGTCTTCAACTCGTGCTCAAATCCACAGTTTTCGGAATTTCTTTATAAAATTCAGAGGCAATATTCCTTATAGTATTCTGGTTATGACCAAATTTTTTTCGTTGAAACTGATTCTTATCGGATGTAAATATCTCTGAAGGACATGGTTGACGCCTGCAGTCTAAGAGATAACGACTATAATATAGATTATATAAGATAATGAAGCAGTAGAATGTTCATTAGATACATTAATAATCAAATTTCTAACTAATACAATAATCATTTTGTCCTCTACTTAGAAAAGATGAGGATTGTCTGTACTCTTCTCTTATCCTTGGCCGTTATCCTGAATTCTATTGGTGAATATAATGATATAATATATTTATTATTTAAGTAAATATACTTTCAAGCTTCAGGCAAATCAGAATTTTTGCGATATAAAGTATACGGAGAAATTTTTTACGTACCAACTGACGTATCAACTGGCCTGTTCTGCACGCGTGTAAATACTATGTGAATAAAAGTAAAATACACTCATACCCCAATTCTGTGCCGGTCTCGGGTGTGGTCGGCACAGAATAGAATCCTTTTTCATGCCGACAATCAGGACCGCATTATCCGTCACCTCCCACCACGTTCCCTGTACGAGATGTACGGTCATGCTGGCGTCAGTGGCTAACCAATTAAGAAAAGAGAAAATATTTTAAATCTAAAAGTAAGTCATAAGTATACGAATAGTAATATTTCTCAAGTGTAGAATGTATTTTCTCACTCAGTTTCCATTCTTTTGTTGATTGACGACCTTTCAGTTTCACGAAATGCAATCAATACATTAACCTTAAATTTGGGATATTTTATTTTATATTGTAACACTTAAAGGTGTTCAATCGAGAAAAGAATGGAACATGACCGAGAAAATACATTCTAGGCTTGAAAAATATCACTATTCAGACCATTATACTTACTTTTACATTTAAAATATTATTATCCAAAAATACTTATGCAGTTGTAGTCCCATGTCCACAGCCATGTTGTAGTCCATGCCGACATTTCCACCTATCCTAGGAGTCTACAATTGAAAAATATGTATATTCAGACCTTTCCCCGTGGGAAGAAAGACATTAACGTTCTCAGGACGTTAATGTTTTTGTGCCCACTGGGATATAACTTACTTTTACGTTTAGAAGATTTTGTTCAAAAATTTGTCTGCACTCCTATGTCAAGAACTATGCTAACCTTCCTAACATAGTTTGCACGAGACTTTAACCGGATCATCGTATTGAGTCCATCACAGACTGTAACCATCTATCTCACGGTCGTGAGGCTCATTCGACCTATCCTAGCATGGCCGCGACGTCATGCTAAAAAACTCACTATTCCGTGAAATATTTTAGTCGTTTTTTGATTCTATTATGTTGATTTTTAGTTGGCCGATTATACTATTTCAAGGAAATGTTATATTTTTCACGTCCTGCGTCAAGAAACACACTTGAAAGACACTTGAAAAACACTGACATGCATGATGCGCAACTGCGTTAACGGTCCGCGAATTTTTCATCTAAGTAAGTCGAGGCCGTTTGAACCTTTTCTAATTGAAATGCATAGTATTGCGCAGTATACTCTAGTGAGTACCCGCGTACTGCGCCCTTCCACTACGCTGCCGGCGTTTTTCAGACAAGAGTCGCAACCGTCTCTCGCCCCTTGAGCTGAGAAACTACATGAGCACATGTGCAGTTGAAAAAGTTGCTTACAGCGCCCTCATTGATACAAGGCCGGGGCAGCCAATGAACGTCGCTTGACAAAAATAACCTGTAGGTCACGGTAGAGGTGGGGGCCCCTCCAGCCTTTTAATTATCGAACGTGTACGTTTGAAGGCTGTTAGAATAGGCGGAAGTTCACTGTAATTATAGCCCGGAAATAAATAATAGTACAACACCGGAAAACCATGAAGTGCTGCCTTCAGCTTCCAACCAAACCCCGTCTGGAAATTATGTATCCCATGCAGAAACCGTCGGTCGCTGCAATCGACGTACTTTTAAGTGAATACTCCTAAATGTATAACGTTGTATTTAAGGTAGGATTTATTTCACGTTAATCAGTCAGTAATTGTGATCCTTCGAATTTAGCTTAGTTGACGGCCCGTTACGAAATGATGTGATCAATAAAGTATAAACTATTCAACCACTCCTATTATGATATATATAGTGAAAAGTTTTTCATAAGCACAACCGCGGAAATTCACCGGGAGCGGGTGCTATTCTCAGGTACGACCGCCTTCTTCTTTTTCCCCGTAAGTACCTTAGCATTTTGTTGACACGCAAGGATGCTTTTCAGACAATTAACCAGTTAAAACTTCGCACCTCCAAGAGCACTGATGATCAGGACGTCTAGCGTAACATAATATTCTGGATATAACCATCGCAACTCCGTATAACCTCTTTATACCTCTTCTTCTCTTGATTCTCCTTCGCTGGGATGTTCTTGTCAGCTGGCGCGGAAAATTCGATAATGAATATGGTTTGTTTCTCGAAGTCAAGGAGAAGCCGTAAAAGTGACAGAGATGGTAATAAAGCACTCTTAGTGGCGCATTGTGCCTTCAGATGTACGTCGTTCCCACATGAGTTGGAGAACTAGACAGTATGTGTCCTAGATGCTCAGGGTGTGCATGACATGCTCTGCAGCTATCATCGGGAATGTCTTGGCTCAAAATGTGACGTGGGAACCTAAATAGAAAGTAACGCTGTCTTGACGTGCTAAAATAAGACCATCCATGTCCGACTTCACTTCGAGTGATTTAAGGAAAGCAATCTCTATCTCTAGCGACATTGTCTGATCCTTCCCATTTCTGTGGAAGATGCCGTACATCCTCTTGTCGAGGAGCTGCTTGCGCAAGTTTTCCTCCTGTGCTTTCTTAATCTGGGCCTTCAGGAGTGAGTTCTCGAGATGGATAAGATTAGATGCACCTTGCTCACTCCTGATATTGAAATCAAGGTCAAGATTTTCAGCAGCCTCCTCCGCTGTTTTGTATAGAAACGCTCCTTTGCCCACTTCTTCGTGCTTCCTGACAATTTTAAGATGACGGTCTCGTTCATTTGATACTATATGTGATGTGACCAGAATAATCCTTTTGTTCAAAGATTCAAGACTTAGTATTCCACGACCACCATGACGGCGTGAGATGTAAAGTTGCGGTCCAGAAGACTTAAGGTGCATGCTTTTTTTCATGTGCATAAACTTTTGTGACCCGATATCGAGGGATCTAAACTCGACCTTCGTTCATGGAACCACTCCAAATGGATAGAGTGCTATCGGGACGGCAAGCATCGACTGTCCCGAAGAATGAGTCACTAACAAAGTTTTCCGTATACAGAGTGTATCAACTATATTTTACTTCGGTAGAGTGCCGTATCTCTAGGTATTTTTAAATGGAGATACGACACTCTAGCGAATCATAATACAGTTGATACACTCTGTTTTCGGAAAAATTGGTTAGTGACTTATTCTTCGGGACAGTCGGCATGCTCGTTGCAGATACTTTGTTCCTCACCGACAGTTCGGAAGACCAAATCCGTCGGATGAGACATTTTTATCTGCTTCGAAGAGTATCTTTTATTGATTTTACGTCCTGAATGCGACTCTGTAGTACACCCAGGTATGTATAGGTCCCTCCAGTGCCAAGGTGTCGTATAGCGCTTCTGTCGACGAGCTCAGGATCTTTAGGGATGTCATTAAGTTTTCCGCGCTTCAAATAAACCTTGGCACATTTTTCTAACCCAAACTCCATTCCAATCTCCTGAGTGTATTTCTCGACAATCTCTAGAGCTAGATTTAGTTGCTCTTTATTTTTGGTATAGATCTAAATATCATCCATGTAAAATAAATAAGTGACCTTAAAGACCTGATAGAGACCTATAAGTACCCTGACTTAATTGGTTAGCGATGAATTTTGTAAGTTTGACCTTGAACTGACCTCGACAACGGATTAGAATTCAGCGACCCCGAAAACCTATAGTTACCCTGACTCATTTGGTTAGCGATGAATGTGTAGGTTTGGCCTTGAATTGACCTTCACCCTGAGCCGATGGGACCAAACGGACAACGGATTTGAATTCAGCGATCCCGAAAACCTATTGGTACCTGGACTTCATTGGTTAGCAATTAATTTTGTAAGTTTGACCTTGACCCTGACCTGATGGGTCCAAATGGACAACGGATTTGAATTCAGCGACTCCGAAAATATAAGACCTACGTAGTCTGATACGCATTGCAAGGGTTTAGATTTTGTGCTTCTGTGTTATCTGTACTTATGACGATCGGTATTTTAGTGATGTATAGATTTATGCAAAGAAGTCATATTTCTTCCCCGTAGTGCTAAGGTAGATAGTAGAAAACTGGCCCAGGGAAGGCCTTATTCATTTTTTT
>CAKNWU010305436.1:377-11390 GCA_932072015.1 Andricus quercustozae
GAATGTCATTATTTAGAAAATTATTATCACTTGCTCCTTGTTCTAGCAATGATGTAAAAAATTCCAGTTTTTTCGAATCTCTTTCACTATGTCGCTTATTAATCAGTACAATCTTGTCTCAACGAAATCGATCTGAAAAACAACTATCCATAAGGAATATTAAGGTATCAAGCGTGTATTCGAATTTTTAATAAAAAGAATTGTTTGCTGCCAAAAAAGGATAATTTAAAACAAAAAATGTAAATTTAGTACACAATTGTTAAAATAGTAGCTAAAAATGATTGATTTTCAACCAAACGTGTGCACCTTCAATTAATAAAATTAACTTGTGACAAAGTATTTCGACTTTAACCTTCAACAAGTCGATTTTTTCGAATAAGTCGAAAAAGTCACACTATTCTAGCCCTGTACCGCTTCCCAAAGATTTTTCTTTTCATATGTTTACATCCTACGACTAGTTTTGTTTAAAGAAATCATTTTTTTTTGTGTTTGACCAGGATTTTGTCTAACCTGAAGTCTATGAAGGTTTTATTTTTAAATTAAACTAAGGTGCACATCTTTGTAAATCTTATGTGTCATAGTAGGTTATTGTCCTATACTCATACTTATAACGTGAATACGTTTTTATAATTCATGGTATAAACCTTGAAAACTGTAACATCTAATTATTTTTTGGTTAGAATATTTTGATTTGATTTGGCAAATAAAAAATAAAACCCACGTATTTTATCATGTTAGTGTTTGTTCTTTACATCACGTTGACTTTTCTCTGTGGTTTTAAATGATTCAAAGAACTTTCCATTTTAACAATTCTTTTTATTACATACATAGTTTGTGACCAATTAAAACCACTGCCTTTCATTTCAGATGGAAATTTAATAATTATATCTCCGAAGGACAATCTTGAAACTAATAACATCGTCATCTCACATATACGTGAGATAACCACTACGTACGTTTATATTTGTACTCTGATAATGCAATAGAATATTCTTTAGTTACTTTTGTTGATCCACGTATTCACTGAAGCATGAATCATTTTTTTTTCAACATTGCGAAAATGAGGATTGTCTATACTTTCGTTTTCACTCTGGCGGTCATCTTTAATTCTATTGGTGAATATACTAATATAATATATCTATCCTTTTTATTATGTTTCATATAATACATGCATGAATACGGCCATTTCTCAGGCCTGTGGAGCGAACATAAAGTCCCAATTTCCAGCTTACATTCATATAATGGCCATTTGTATATTCATGTTGTCAAAAATTATGACGTAATTGCAGTGTTGTCGCCGACCGAGAAATCCCGAGAAACGAGACGGTTTTACCTCGTATCTTTGAATCCTTTCTCTTTCCTCGCCTCGATTTTTTGGAGGAATGCGACAGATGTGCGCTAGCAGAGCGGACAGCTCGCAGGAGCGTCCTTTGCCACTCTGACGCGCTAATGCAAATTAGCGTAATTAAATGAGTATTTAAAGTCGAAATATGATTAGGTATTATGCTTGTTTGTCCATTACTGTATAATTTGATATCAAACACGCCCATGTTACGATTTTTTCAAAGAAAAATTTGTGTATACAAAATCTAGGTGACATTGAAAAATTTGTTTGAAATATTTTGGAATATTTTTAAATGTTTGAATATTAAATAATATCTTGCGGTTGAGCCTTGTGCGGTTGAGTTTTTTTGTGGTTTGGAAGTAAATTTTGAACGCAAGAAAGCTTTTCTATACTGAAAAAGCTAATAATAAATTTTGGAGCTGCTATATTTTTTTTTCATTTTCAAGACAAATATACACACATGACATTTATGTATTTCGTAGGGGTGAATTATAAAATTGATTGTGTGTTGATCATATCAGTTTACATGAGTCTTATGACTGATTTATTTATTACTTACTATGAATTCAATTTTCTTAAAATTAAAAAAATATGTACACTGAAAAAAAAGGTTAGTTGTGACAAGAAGCTCTTTATTAGTAAAGACGGTATTAGCTGTGGTAACCACTTCGATGTTAAAAGTAACTAACCAGTTTAGTGCGGCAACAAGTCGCTGTTAGTAATCCTACGTAGGTGATATTAGTAAAGATAGTAATTCTAGTCACAACAAATAAAGTAGTCACATTTACCACCAATTTATTTTCCAAGAAATAAAAGTAGTAAACGTTACAAGTTTTCCTCCTTGGCGATATTGGCAGAACTGAAACCTGAGCAGTGCTGCCAACATTCGCACCGAAATATCGCGTCATGTTCTCGATCGTCGCCATTTTCATCTTAACCTTTTTGTGTATTGTGCAGTAGTGAAGACCGTGAAGACTGTCGCATCGATCTAAATTTTTTAATAGACTTATTCCTACTGCAAGTCTGTACTTGTAAATATTGAAATTATAGTAGTTTTTCCTTACCATCCCAATGGACATGTGGGTGTATTTTGACATGGCGTTTTATCAGGACCTGGTCTCTATAGGAAGTCGTGAGAACACTCTTGTGTTCACTAATTAGAAATTATAGTGAAATCTACTATAATTTCAATATTGAGAAGTACTCACTTCGCAATATACAACGAGCTATTAATTTTAATACACAATTTATCTAATTTAATTAGTGAGGACTACTAATTTAAATAGAGAAACTCACTAATTTTAATATTAAAGAATACTATTTTAAATAGTAAAACTTACTAATTGTAATAGTGAGGATTACTACTTTAAGTAGTGAGATCAACTAGCTTATTTGTAAGACTAACTAATTTAATAGTAAGACTTACTAATTAAAGTGGTAAGGCTTACTACCTGAAAATAGTATGTACCATCGAAAGTTGTCGCGGCAACAAGTAAAGTAGCAAGGACAACTACTACCAATCTTGCGAATAAAAGTAGTAGCCCCAACCAATTAAATAGCAGCGGCATATACTACAAACTAAAGTAGTTGGCCCTACTACTTTATTAGTTGGCCCAACCAACTATTTTTTTCAGTGTACTAGTCAAAGTTATTCAAGTAGGTACGCACTTTCGATTTTTTAAACGTCCCGACAAATATATTCTATTTACCAAACGTGGACATTAGACACGTCGGAAAAACCGAGGCCCAAGAAAGTGAGACGGAACCGAGGAATGAACGAGGCGAAAGCGAGCCAGGCTTCGTATTCCTAGTCTCGGACGTCATCCCTACTTCATAAATATAATGGCCATTACATACCAGTGAAGTTAAAAAGCGGCTCTTAAGGTCGGCTCCTAGGGCTTTCACTGAAAACATTCACGTATCGATAATGCCCTCCTCTTCCCCTTTTTGCATAATGTACTGCTAAGCTTACAACAAAGAAATTACTTTTAAGCAATTCGATAGAATTTTTAACCAAATAGTTGAATGTTCAACCTACAAAGAAGAATTTATGCGAGGATACTTGAATTATCAAAGTGAAAAGCTTAATTTAGAACAACCGGATTTTTCGCAACCAATGAAAATGCAGTTTTGGCCAGATAGTAGCACATAAAGAAATTAATTTGTTGATTATTCAGCAAAAAGTTGGTATTAAACAAAGATTTGAGCTTGCAATAAAGGAAGAAAAATTTTAAAGAAATTAATTAATCTTTTCCACCAAATACTTACATTTTTAAGAAAAGAAGAATTTATTTGCAAATGAGTATTTTTTTTTAAATACAGTTCTTTGACACCAGAATAATTTCTAAACCAAAATGGTACTGAAATTATCTAGAAGCGACTTACGTGCATAAATATTCGGACTTATGTTCTTTTGAACTTAATATAATTTAAAGGCATTACATAAGGTTTACGAAAACTCCAGGTGATTTTTAACGAAATCAGAACAAATTCCAAAAATGAAGACAAAACAAGTTAAATTCAAACACAGCGAGCCTCAACCATTCTCAACCTGATACCTTTATGGCACAAGTTTTATTTACAGAATCGCTTACTTATGATTTTGAAGTATTTTATCCCAAAAACGAAAATAAAGTATCAAGCTCTTTTCGAAGGTTATTTAGAAAAAAGAAATCCTCTATTTCTTTTCGCAGGGTTAAGTTCGCAGTCAAGCAGGGATTGCCCTGATATTCCCCGCCAGGCTCATTGTCGCTCTTCTTCTTCTCGCCGTATACTTCAGGCTCCTGAGGAGCATACAGTTCGAGCCAGGGACAGTTCGCCTCTTGGTAGGCCACCTTCTTATAAAGTATTTGGATACGAACTTGGACAACTTGGATACATTCGGCTTATTCCCCGAACAAATCAGAATCTACGATTCGCATTTCGAAGATATGTTTTTCCTGCTGGTTATTCAATTAAATTGCGGACGGAAAAAAATAACTATGTTCCTGTGCCAGCCCTAGAACATATTGTTTTATCATTATCCAATGGTGACATTTTTGGAATATTAGAGCATAGCGGGGTTCTTCGTGGAATATATTCGTCAAAGCAAAATCATACGAGAATGAAAATAAATATGATAAGCGGCGAATTTGATAACTTGACACCGGATGAAATGCGATATTGTCCAGTAGGCGAAGATCACCCAATCTTCCCCAACAGTTTTATTAAAGCTTTAGCAAATGACGATTCACTACAGTCCGAATGGAATCCTAATAGCGAATGTAACCCTGGTTCATCTCCTTCTGGCAGACAACATTCATCTGACCGGAATTCTCCACAGGAACCTCCTCTTTATGCAGAAGTCAGGTCGCCCCCTGGGTGGCCGCCATCACCTAGAGTACTTGGCTATGCACTTGGACAACTTGGGCACATTAGGCTTATTCCCCGCACAAATCAGAACCTACGATACGAATTTCGAAGATACATTTTTCCTGCTGGTAAACCAATTAAGTTGAGAACAGAAACGGGCTATATTCCCATGCTAAACCAAGAATATATTGTACTATCAACAGCAAATGGTGATATTTATGCAATATTAGAGTACAGCGGGTTTCTTCGTGCAATGTTTACGACAAATAGAGCTAGATCAAGAATTAAAGTAAATATGGTAAGCGGCTCAGTTGATATTTTGACCCCAGATGAAATTCGAGACTGTCCAGTAGGGAAACGTCGCCCAGTCTTCCCAAACAGTTTTATTAAAGTTTTAGCAAAGTCCGATTCCCTACAGAACAAATTGAATACTAATAGCGAACGTAACCTTGGCTCTTCTTCTTTTGACGGACAACATTCACCTGAACGGACTTCATCTCAGGAGCCTCCTCTTCATGCCGAAGCTAGGTCGCCTCCTGGGTGGCCGCCTTCACCTATAGTACTTGGATATACACTTCGACAACTCGGACACATTCGGCTTATTCCCCATACCAATCAGAACCTACGATTCGAATTTCGAAGATACTTTTTTGCTGCTGATAGACCAATTAGGTTGCGATCAAGACCGAGCTATATTCCCGTGCCAAGCCAAGAATATATCGTATTATCAACATCGAATGGTGACATTTTTGCAATATTAGATTATAGAGGGTTTCTTCGTGCAATGGTTGCGACAAATAGAGCTAAATCGAGAATTAAAGTAAATATGGTAAGCGGCGCTGTTGATAATTTGACCCCAGATGAATTGCGCGATTGTCCAGTAGGCAACAATCATCCAATCTTCCCCCAAACTTTTATTAAAGCTTCAGCAAATTCCGATTCACTGCAGGCCAAATGGAATTCTGATAGAAAACGTAACCTTGGCTCTTCTTCTTCTGACAGACAACATTCACCTGAACGGACTTCACCTCAGGAGCCTTATCTTCGTACCAAATCCAGTTCCTCTCCAGGAAGGCCTCTTTCTTTTCAAGTACTTGGATGCGCAATACAACAACTTGGCTATGTTCGGCTTATTCCCTGCGCAAACCAGAACAAGCGATTTGAATTCCGAAGATATGTTTTTGCTACCTATGAACCAATTCAAATGCGAATAGATCATACGAACTATGTGCTTGGGCTAAACCAAGAATATATTGTATTATCAACATCCAGTGGTGACGTTTTTGCAATATTGGATTATGGTGGGACTCTTCATGGAATTTATAGGACAGATGAAAATAATTCGCGAATCAAAATAAATATAATAAGCGCTGCAGTTGATAATTTGACTGCAGATGAAATAACGTTTTGTCCAGTAGGCAAAAATCACCCAACTTTTCCAAACAGTTTTAATAAAGGGTTTGCGAATTACGATTCACTAGAGTGTCAATGGAATCCCAAAAGAAAACGCTATCCTGGTTTTTCTTCTTGTGCCAGGCAAAATGCACCTGCCCGGAGTTCTCCTCAGTAGCCTCCTCTTCATGCCAGGTATAGTTCTCCGGACAGGACTCCATTTCATGAGGTCTTAGGATATGCATCTTGGACAACTTGGGTATATTAGGCTTATTCAAGAGCCAAATCAGAACCACCAATTCGAGTTTCGAAGATACTTTTTCCTCGCCGATAAAGAAATTCGATTGCATGTAGGAAATGGTAAATTCTTATCACGCAAAAACAAAAATATATTGTTTTATCAACATCCAATGGTGACTGTTTTGCAATACCGGGGTATACTGGGATACTCCATGAAGCAAATAAGACAGATAAAAATCATTTCAGGATGAAAATAAATATAATAAGCGGTTATATTAAGAATATATCAGATTAAATGAAGGAATTTCATGTAAGGCAGATAGTAATCGATCTTCCCACGCCTTTTTATGAAAATTGTTTGCAAATTGCAAATCAATGGAGACTGTGTATAATTAATTCAATAAAAAATATGTAAAATGAAACATAATAATCCTTGTAGCCTGATGTTGGACCAAAGTTAAATAAAAAAATTATAACGTCATTGTAGTTTTTTCTTGGCACTGTTGTTTTTGAAAATTTTATGTCAATGGAAATAACGAACTTTTACTTAGGAGATTAGGATTTTTAACATTAAAAACTTGTGAATGAGTTCTAATTATTATAATGTACCGGCGTTTCAAGGTGTCAAAATAATTTGATTAATTTGTTCAATTTTTTGGGATCTTGATTACCGTCTTATTAATTCAAGGTGTTTCCTTTTTCGGCTACCCTGCTATCATTGAATCTCAATGATAAAAAGATTCTTCTTATAAATAACTGACGCACTCACTCTAGTTTTGATTCTAGTGTATTCACATTAAAAGAATATGGAATAGGAAACAAATAGTACAATTATAAAGGATTTAAGAAAACACAAGTGATTTCATATTCGAATGAAACTAACTTTTAGCTACTGCCACACTTTATTCGCCAGGGGGAAGGTATTGGTGGGCGATTCGCCGTTTCTATTCTGGGATCATTAAGCTGATTCGCAGCCTCTAAACATCCTTGACGATGGAAAACTATGTCTGCTGGTTTTGAGTTTAAATGGCTACGCGTCACGCCGTTATCTCACTGTCTGAATTCGGTAGAAACGCTTGTCCGTTTGTGCAGTTTGAGGGGCGATGTCCGTTGATACTTAATAAAAAATAAGGGATCGGGGCGGACTACCGTTTCAAAATGTCGTTCCTGGCCAATGACTAACGTTAATTATTGCCGTGGGTTTGCCTGAAGAAAAGTATGACGAACGGGCGAACCGATTGACGGATGAACAACGGACCAAAACTGCAATCATAAAAAATGTAACTTCGAAGAATGGAAAACTAAAATTCCTTCAATATATAATGTTCCCAGGACTAAAAATTAAATAATTTTATATGTCATGGTTTTAGAATTTTACAATATCAAATCAGCAGCCAGCTTTACATTTTGCAATTTGAGATGGTAAACTCCCAAAAACGGAAGAATAACAAAGTATATAACGTAAAAATATAATAATTCTTAAACTGCTTAAAACATTGCACATTTTAAAATTGTAAAAAGTTAGAATAGAACGATTGAAAATTAAAGGACTTCCAAACTTTTAAATTGGAATCCTAGAGAAAACACAAAAATTATGAGCAGGAAAATTAGAGTGGTTCGGGTACAAACATTATTAAAACTTCTTATTCGCTGAGGCGTAGGACATGATTCATGTCTAACAGACCCATGTTTTCAACAAACAATTATTTTAAAACCTACAGCATAAAGATATAATTATTCTTTTAGGAAGGCTTTCACAGTAATATATTATTAAATTTTAAATATTCATAATTTGAAAATCTTTAGTTGAAATTTTTCGAAGTTTAAAGAACTTACATTTACAAACACTTTCAATTTGAGAAAATGTATTTATTAAGAATAGAAATTTTTTATTGAAGAATTAGCGTAGTAGGAAGAATCTTTCATGAAGATTGTGAAGGATAATGTCAATGTAAGGTATTCTTCCGTAGGGCTCCACTGATAATATCACTAAATTTTAAATGCGATGAAATTTAAAAACGTATGTGCAACGAAATTCATGACCCCATGACATGCATAATAAACTTAGAGAAAAAAAGAAGATAGGAGAGATAATCTTCTTGGCCTACATTGGTATCCGATTTATAGACTTTGCAATTCATTCATAACACTACTGGATCTTCAAGCGAATCAAGAAAGAAGTAAGATTTAAAATTCAAAATTGAAAAGGGATTTCTAATAATTTTTCTTTATATGATTTCAAAATACGAAGGACTTTCACATGATCCTGCAACACCTGATAGCGATTATTCTTTTCAGTCTCATTTTGCGAGCGAGCAAGTTAAATTTTGAAGAAGTTTTGAAATACATTCCATAATATTTTAGTGAAAATGTACAATTTCGGTAATGGCTTTTTGGAATAAAGCTTTACAATTCTTATTTATTTTCGCAGATGCATTTAGTTGTAAAGACGCTGAAAACGGGGGAAGAAATATCCAGAATGTAATGAAAGACATCAATCCCCCGCAATTTTAAAGCCAACCGGCTAGTATGGTTTCCCAATTATTGATTAATAACTGAAAATTGCAAGCTCTATTAAATTAATAACAAAAACGTCCAAAAAGAAGACTGATCGGAATGGTATTAAAACTTGCTTATTTTAATTTATTAATTTAATTTAAATGCATTACCTCTCAGTAAAAGGAGTAGACGAATGTTTTTTATTGTGTGTAGCTTTGCAATATGATCTGCCTTTTTTGAGAAATATTGGCTTTTCTGCGGAAATAGACAAACTAGCGATGAGCGACGTCTAACTATTTATTATATATTTATTCGATTCATTTATCTATTTACGTGGTTCATTTTTATCTCAAAGCAAACAAGAAAATCGAAAATGCCAGCTGAGATTTGGACCTCCATTCCTTTTAGCCTTCCTATTTATGAACAAAATAATTAATTTATAATCTTCATTAAACGCCTATTTTCGCTTTCTAGAAAAATATAATCGAGTAAACTCATATATTATTAATTTTCATATTATCGTGGATTTCAATTTGTTACATAGTCGGGAGATCTCAACAGTCTCCACATATTGCTTTTTATCTGATGATGGGTTGTAGATAACACAGCCCCACAAAAAAATCGAGAAAAGTACCCCTGGAGTCTGACTATGTCTATCATATGTTTTCGGGGTCGCTGAATCCAAATTTGGGGTCCGTTTGGCTCCATCACGTCAGATTTCGTCCATAACCTCAATAAACATGAACATCGCTGATTTAGGGTGAAACATCATTCGTACCTATAAAAAGTGGTCATATCCTCTGTTTCCGAGGTCGCTGAGTTCGAATCCGAAGTCGTTGTGCGTCTATGCCGTCACGCGTCGTCCCGAACCTCAAAGAAAACGGTGAATTGGTCATTTTGTGTAAAAGCTGTTGTTTTATACGCACCACAACAATTTCGAATTCGTACTCAGTGACCTCGAAAACATAGGATATGATCACGTTTCGTAGATAAAAATGATGTTTCACCTTACATCAGCGATTTGCATGTTTTTTGAGGTTATGGACGAAGTCTGACGTGATGGAGCCAAACGGACCCCGAATTTGGATCCAACGACCCAGAAAACACATGATAGACATAGTCAGACACCAGGGGTACCTTTCTCGATATTTTTTGTGGAGCTGTGTAATTCATTAAAAAAATAACCTTGTTTTCAACGAACAATTGTTTTAAAACCTGCAGACTAAAAGCTGAATTGTTCATTTATGAAGTTTTTTAAAGTCAAATAATGTTAAATTCTGAATAAAACATTTTATTGTGCCTTGTTTCTCTTTGTCCAAAGATTAAATCGTTTATTTGTAATGTTTTTCACGATTAAAACAGAAGCCGCGTGTCTCATCAAAAAATAATCGATCACAAATTTTAAACTGTTTTTGAGTAAAAAACTTTTATCAATTAATTTTTCTAATCGCTTATGTCGTTTGTGCAGACATTTTATTTTTACGGTTTTTCACGAATAAATCAAAAACTACTGCAAATCAAAAAGTGATTCATATCCAATTTGTACATCTTTTCCGGGTGGATAATTTCTGTCTCTCCATTTTTCTTTATCTTGCATAGTTTGAGCACAAATGTCTATTGTTGACTTTTTTTATATAGTGCCTTGTTTGGCTGAAGATTTTCATTGTAGATTTTTTTTTAATTTTGATAATGCTGTAACTCTAATAATTTGCTTTCTATCGAAACAAATTTCAGATATAAATTGTTCGAAATTCTGAGTACTACAAATAGCTGTACACTAAATGTTTAATTCTTTAAAAAAATGTTTTATACAAGATAACTGGCTAACCAACTTTTTTTTCCGGACCTGAAGAAAGTGTGCCAAAGCTCAATCCAGTCAGATAATTTTTTCGAAAGTTATCAAACCTACAGAGTACAGATTACAGACAAACACCTTCAAAAAAATCGTTTTTTTTTCGAACTAAGGCGGTTTTAAGACGTGGAGAATTGATGAAAACCCATAAAGTTAAATTTTACTATTCATATAAAACTTTTAGAATCATGCAATTGTGCTCCATAATGAAACTTTAAATTTTTCACTATTCATTCATCATTTCCTTTTTTTCTATTCCTGTACCTGTTCAAAAATAGTAATCAATTATTTTTCACACCTTTTTATTTGTCATCATGTACAATAGGTTCTGAAG
>CAKNWU010305470.1:850-11799 GCA_932072015.1 Andricus quercustozae
TGCCTAGTTGAGACAGAAGCTAACTTTGCAACCATAGTTAAATAGAATGAGAAGGTGCATGCTAACAAGGGGAACCGATACCCTTCGGAATTTGTTGGGATTGATAATCCTCTCAGTACTGATTTATTATCAAATTTATTATGCTAAAGTAATAAGATGCGGTTTTTATCCATTATCGAAAAAAAGAGTTTCAAAAAAATCCACGCATATCACATGGACTGCGATCCAAGAGTGTTTCAACTCCCGGTTAGATTACGTGGTAGCCTTTCGAGTTTGTAACCCAAAGTCGGGCTCGATTCCTGCTACAATTTTCCTGCATCGCATCCAAAGCAAAGTGTGCAAAAAAATGTTCAGATAAAATTTTACCTGTAACAATTTTCCCGGCCTCAAAAATGGTTACGCTTCTATAAAACTGATAGGATTCCTTTTTTATATAAGCAGAAACTGTATACAAAATATAAGACAAAGAAAAAGGTGAGGCTCTTTACAAAATCATCTTTATTCTTTTCATCGAATTTTGAAAACATGAAAAGAAGATTTTCAGGAAAAGTCGCCCTATTTTCCCCAATATTTTTTAACAGTTTCCTATAATATAAAAAGGCATCGTGTGAGTCTTATGTGGGCTAAATTATTTTTGAGGTCCAGCTGATTTTTTTTTAAATATAATTTTCAATTTTCTCTCGTAAACGATGCAAGCTATCATGAAATAGTAAGAGGTAAATTAGAAGGAATCTGTATTCAAAACATAAAAGTACCCGACCGGCAATCGGAATTCGATTCCCACCGAATCGAAGGAGAAAGATCGAAGCTGATATCGGCTGATCTAACCAGGCACTGAAAGACTGTCGCATCGCAGTTGATGAATTTTTTAGAACAGTTCTGCTGAGAATAGCTAAAAGAGCATCTTAATACTTTAGTAGGTTCTCATTGCAAGATTTGTTACTCACTTCGTATGTACTTGGCACGAAGAGGAACTTCGATATTGAGAAGTTTCTCAATGGCGATACAAAAACATTGCTCGTTGCACATCATAGAAACGTAATCTAAACGATCAAAATATGGCAACGCTTGCAGATAGGTTTTATGCTCGATCAACTTCTCTGTTCCTCGATGTAATAGACCAATATGTGGGTCAGCACCTCTGCAAATTTCTCCATCAAGTTCCAGTACTAAACGGAGCACACCGTGAGCGGCGGGATGTTGAGGTCCAAAATTCATTTTCGCGTTACTGATTTTGCTCTCAAGTGGCTTTACTTCCGGGTTTGTTTTTGGGAACTTCCATTTTGCCGGAGCATCGAAGGTATAGCAAAGATGTCCTTCCATGTCTTTTATGTACTCGTAGTCAGGCATCCAAGGAAACTGACCACCGGCATTTCGCTTATTGCTGGGGAAAAAACAGCAGTTAAATAAAGTGCAGTTTTCATCCATTCGCGAGAAAATCCGGTTAAAAAAAATCCGTGCATGTTATATGGACGGCGATGCGAGATATTACCAACTTCCGGTTAGATCAGGCGGTAAGGCACCGAATTTGTAACCGGAAAATCTGGGCTCGGTTCCATTTTGTTGTTGCAATTGACTACTAAATTTATTTAAATCAAGCGAAAATATTATCTTTTAACAATCTTTTCATATACTAAAAAAAAACCTCTCAATACTCTAATTTAAAAATATGAGATTATAATAATGATAATAGAAAATGTATTTGAAGTATATTCTATGCTTGTATGATTTTTTGTTCATCTCACATAAAAAAAATAGTATCTAAAACATAAATGTTCTGTTGAATGAAGAAAAATGAAAATTTTCTATGAAAGAACTTTACTTAGAGTAAAAGTGGTAAAGATAACAAAAAAATAGTGTTCCACATGAAAAAGAAGGATAAAATGAATCTTTTGGCTTAATTTAAATAATTTTAGTTGCCATTTGCAATAAAGAAAATAATTTCGATAAAACAATAGAAAAATGGCAGTCAGCAAAAATCGACACCAGACTTCTCGGATACGAACTAGGAGTATTGTCCTACAGTTTGATCAACCAATCCAACAAAATAAGGTCGATTTGTGGATTGAAATAGGCTCGAAATAAGAATCATCTGTCAAAAACTAAATTAATTCGTGGAATTCACGGAATTCATGGAATTCGCGGCATTCGTGTGATTGAAGGCATTCAAGACATTTCTGGAATTCACTGAATTCATGGAATTGAAGGTATTCACGAAATTTATGGAATTCACGAAATTCACGGAATTTACGAAATTCACGGAACTTAAGGAATTCGTAGAATTTAAGGAATCCGTAGAATTCACGGAATTTAAGGAATTCATGGAATTCAAGGTATTCACGAAATTTATGGAATTCATGGCATTCGAAGAATTTAAACAGTTCGAGGAATTCACGGAATTCACGGAATTTATGGAATTCGCGGAATTCGTGGAATTGAAGGAAATCGCGAAATTAATGGAATTTAGGGATTCACGGAATTTTTAAAATTCTTGTAATTGAAGGAATTCAAGAAATTTATAGAATTAACTGAATTCATAGACTTCATGGCATTCCAAGAATTAAAAAAATTGAAGGAATTTACGGAATTCACGAAATTGACGAAATTCACGGAATTCATGGAATTGACGGAATTCGTGGAATTGATGGAAATCACGCAATCTGTGGAATTTATGGAATTCAAGGAATTCACGGAATTTAAGGAATTCGGGAAATTCGTCGAATTAATTAAATTCACAGGATTTACGGAATTTTTTGAATTCAGGTAATTCATGAAATTCAAGGAATTCATGGAACTGAAGGTATTCACGAAATTTATGAAATTTACGAAATCCACGGAATTCATGGAAATCATGGAATTTAAGGAAATCACAAAATTAATGGAATTCAAGGAATTCTCGGAATTTATGAAATTCGTGTAATTGAAGGAATCCAAGACATTTATGGAAGTCATAGAATTCATGGCATTCAAAGAATTAAAAAAATTCAAGGAATTCACGGAATTTATGGAATTCGTGTAATTAAAGGAATTCAAGAAATTTATGGAAATCGCAGAACTCATGGCATTCGAAGAATTTAAAAAATTCAAGGAATTCACGAAATTGACGAAATTCTCGGAATTGATGGAATTCACGGAATTCGTGGAATTCTTGAATTCGGGGAATTCATGAAATTCAAGGAAATCATGGAACTTAAGGTATTCACGTAATTTATGGAATTCACGAAATTTACGAAATTCACGGAACTTAAGGAATTCGTAGAATTTGAGGAATCCGTAGAATTCACAGAATTTAAGGAATTCAAGCCTGAATACCGCCTGATTCAACCAGGAGTTCAAAGACTCTTGAATCGCGGTCCATAAATTTTTTCAAATCCGTTTTGCTCAAGAATATCTGTGAAGTGCGCCTTTATTACTTTAGCATATTATAAATTTGGTAATGATCTAATAATAAATCGCAAATTTAATATATTTTAAGATTTCAAAAATTCCAAAATATTTCAAGGGACTTTGAAGATTTAATAAATTTATTTATTGACTACTTTACAAAAGTTATTTTTAGTATTTTGGTGCTCCTATGCTATCCGCGCCACAGTGAATGAAACCAGTTGTTTGTTTTACAAATTATTCTAGCGCTTACAATTTTGTTCGATTTAATTATTTTTATTAAATGAACGTCAATCAAATTTCAAAGAGATATGTGAGTGCCATTTTTTTGCCACTACTTATATTTATGTACAGCATTATAAAATGATGTACCATTTATTTAAATCCAAAGCATTTTTCATTGTTATAAACAATCAATTAATGCATATCTTAGCGATTTGACGCTCTAAGGACTTCCTTTCTTTAACGAAATTCATAAATGTTTTTAATTATTTAAATAAATTTAATTTAAAAATATAGATTTTCGGCATTTTTTAAACAGCAGATTTCGTGTTTCAACGGAATAATTTTAAAATGGGGCTATTGCATATTTTTAAATATTTTTTTTTCACAATTCAATTAAAAGAACACTAAGAAATTCTGAAGAATAATTGGAGTCAGTTTGAGCTTTCAAACTTCAGGACTTTTATAAGTTTGAAAGAAATTAAGAAATATTTTATACATTTTCAGAAATGTTTTTATATTAGAAATATTTTCAATCCCTTCAAAAATTAAAAAATCCCTATATATTCTTTAAACTAACTCGAATTTTTCTAAAAAATTGAAGAAAAAAGACTTCCAAAATTACAAAAATGGCGCTTCCATATTTCCTCAAATCTTCCAAATTTTTTTAGATAGTTTTTAAATTCTTTTTAAATATTTTCAAATTTTCTTTCAGAATTAATTAGTTAAAATTGATTAATTGGAAAATTGAAGACACTACCATAAAATCTTTCAGCTTCTTCTTATGACAAATTTATAAATGTTTGTAAATATTTTGAAATCTTTTTAAACATTCTCTTCAGATCAATTAAAAAAAAAAAAAATCAAAAAGTCATTCTAAATATTTTTTAAAATATTTCGAATTTCTCCTAAAATTAAAAAAGAATCTGCAAAATTGAAAACAGGACCTTAAAATCGTCCAGATTCTTTATATGACAAGTTTGCAAATATTTAGAAATGTTTAAACATGTTTTTCTAATTAATTGGTCAAAAAATAATTATATTATTCCTAGAGCTTAGAATAATGTTTCAAAATAAAAAAAAGTTCTGAAAATCATGCAGATTTTTTGGACAGTTTTTACAATCTTTATTTTTTTAATATCTCTCAAAATTCTTCAATATCTTGCATTTTTACAATATCTTAAGAAATCTATATTTCGTTTAAAATTTTTTTAAATCTTTTAAAATTTTATTAATTTTCTATAGCATTTCAAAATTTTGTAATCAAACGAAAATGAAAATTTTAAGCCAAACAACGCACGATATAATAAAAAATAACACAAATGAAAACCGTTGCTTTTTGAAAGCCTTACAAGATTGTCAGAACAACTTTTTAAATTTTCTTGAAGAAAAGAAAATTAAAATTTTGAGCCATAAGACGCGAGATACAGAAAATGTTAATTAACAAAAATTATTGCTTACAAGAAGACCACAATAAATTCAAATGGACTTCCTTGAATTTAAAGATATTTTGAAAAATTGTAAGGGTCAAAATGTCAAAAGCTTTTTAGGAATTTTAAGTCATTTTAAGGGGTTCTTAAGTCTGAAGTGGGCCTTTAAGGGTTTCCAAGAGATTTTTATGATTTTTAAAACATTCTCTGGAACTTTAAGACATTTTTGAGGATTTTAAATACTCTGTAATGCCAAGACAGCTCTAGGAATTGTATGGTGCTTTAAGGTATTTAAAAAGGATTTTGAAGTTGGTCATTGAATTTCAAAGAATTTGAAGTGATTTTTAAACATTTTAAATATTGTACTGGAGTTTGAAGGAATGTCAAAGGTTTCTAAAACTTTAAAGAGTCTTGTCATAATTTAGGCGATTTGAAGGAATTTTAACGAATTTAAAGATGTTCTAAAGATTTTCGCTGAATTTTAGGGATTTTAAGAAATTTTATGACTTTTATTAAGACATTTTGAGGAATTTTCAATTTGGACGAAATCGAGTGCGAAGTACGAGATACGTGATGAGAATTTGTTCGTTAAAGCCGAATGAGCTTTAACAAAAGAGAATTAACAATCACCAAATTACAGTTGTCGATGCTTTGACTTTTAATTTTAAAAGGTCTGTGCAACAATGTGGAGGAAGTACAAATAACGAGAGCGCAATGCGAGGTAAATATATTAGCCAGCGCAACATTTTTAACTTTTATTTAAAAATCTTCAAAAATCTGCATTTTGTGTAAAACTTTTTAAATTTTAAATTATTTTTGGACATTTTTCAAAACTTTTAAGTATACTTTAAAATGATTCACATTTTTTCGAAAAAATTTTAAAATTGAAAAAATTGCCTTCAAGATTTCCAAGATTTTTTGTTGGCAATTTTAGAAATCATGTGAAATGTCATTTTTCAACATAAAAAATAATTTCAATTTTGCGCAGAAATCGTAAAAAAATTTGTTGTTCTCTCGCAACCTTTCAAACCTTTTCAAAAGCTACTTTTTTCAAAATAATCAAAAATTCAGATTTTATTTTGATTTTTTTGGAACCTTCTCAATATTAAAATTATTTTTGAATCATTTCAAAACTTGTAAATTACTTTTCAAAAAACTCAAGGTTTTTCAAAAATTTGTTTCAATTCTGTCAGATGAAAAAAGTTGCTTACAATCTTCCTGCTTCTTTTTCGACATTTTTTGATATATGCAAAACTTAATATTAATATTTTTAAATAAAACCTAAATTATTTATAATTTTCACAGAATCTTATTGTGACTACCGGTAACTTTTTGGGGACCAGTACCGTAATTTTCCGATATTGAATGATAAAAGTTCAACTAAAATTGTATTTTTTGTGATTAACGCTTAGAAACATTCAGAAATCAATGTTATCATAAAATAAAATCTGGAGAAGATTTAGTAGGAAAAAATAGAAAAATATATGAAAAGGTTCCTAAGGGGAGGGGGGGGGGGTGTACTTAAAAATGTAATGCCTAGGGGCGCACTTATTCTGAAACCCGTATTAAACGCCCCCTTATAAATAATATTCAGAAAAACAATTATTCACAAATGTTAAAAATCAAATTATGTTTACCTGAGTATATAGAATGTGCTTCCAAGTTGTAAAAGATTTGATCCATCTGCTGAAGATCCCGTGGATTTTCGCAGAACCTTCCTCAGGACAGCAGTAGCCATTTTTTCTCCAATTTCGTCAGATACATTCCTCGATTAGTTCTTTTGTTTTACTGAAAAATTCGTTCGCCGAAACCGTCTTTCACTTCAGACTTGTATTACAAAGAACTGTTCAAGGCTTTTCTCTCTAGTTGGTCTTGATTGCCAAAAAATTATTAGGGAGTAATGCCGAGGAGGAAAATTGGGAGGTGGCAAACCGAGAAAAAGGTAAAACCCATTAACCCATCAGCTGCAGAATTTTTGGTCTGTCGCGGATTTTCAAATCCTTTTCGATGTTTCAGCTATATTACTTCAAGTACCCTAAACTTATTAGCTAATTTAATAATTTAACTAATTACTTGAATAACTAATAATTTAACTAAATAATTGAAATTTGCCCTAACAAGAGCCATTGTGGTGGCTGGAGGCCTTTTCATTGGTAAAGCGATTCCAAACTCTAAACAAATTCTTTGCTGAAAAGAAGCGAGAGAAAAGGGAAGAACATTGGGGAAAAGTGGCGGAGAGTAGGTAATTTTAGACCTAGGAAAAGAGAAAGGGGCAACAAGATCAAAAAGAAGAAGTGGAAATCTCACTTCCAGAAGTTACTTCAGGCTGAAAAGAAACGAGAAGAAAGGGAAGAAAATGGCGGAAAGTGGCGGAGAGTAGGTAATTTTAGACCTAGGAAAAGGAAATTAAGCAACAAGATCAAAAAGGAGAAGTGGAAATCTCACTTTCAGAAGTTACTTGCGGCGGTTAAAATTCGTGTAGCAGAGACCAGAACTATTGATTTGGCGAGAGAAGAGGAGGTAGTTGAAGACCTTAACAGAATAATGGAGGCAGAGAATGGTGAGAGTTTTTTAGAAGAGGAAGAGGAAGAAGATGACCTAAATGGAGAAATAGATGCTAAGGAAGTAGCGGAATGCATACAAAAGATGAGAAAGGGGAAATCGCCCGGAGAGGACGGGCTTTCGGTAGAATTTCCACAAGGAAGGAAGGAAGGATTGGGAGAGGTTGGGAAAAAGCAAGAATCTTCCCTATATCCAAAGAAGGAGACAATGATCATACCAGTAACTATAGGGGAATATCTTTTTTAGATGTGGGATATAAGTCCTTGTCTAAAATAATGGATGAAAGAATTAGAGGATGGTTGGAGAAAAAAGGTCTATTTAAAGAAAGTCAGGCAACAAGTTAAAAAGCGAAGGGAGAAAACTGTATGTAGCTTTTGTAGATTTTGAGAAAGCCTTTGATTTGGTGGACAGTGATACGCTTCTTGTTGAATTGGAAAAGATTGAGATAAAGGGTATAAAGTTAAAAATGATAAAAACTACATATAGGGAAACTAAAAATGAGGTAATCACGGACGAAGGTGTAACTGAGAGCTTTACGACGAACAATGGGGTCAGGCAAGGCTGTCCACTGAGCCCAACTCTCTTTAACGTGTTCGTAGAAGATTTAGAGGAAGAAAGGGAAAGGAAAAAAGAAGGAGGTACAGTAATAGAAAACACTAAGATTTATGCATTGAAATTTGTTGACGATCTCAGTCTGGTAGCGGATTTTGTTGTTGGCTTAAAGGAAGGGAAATCTGGACAATATTTGAAGAGAAACTAGAAGTAGTGGATCAATATATGTACTTGGGTTTTTGGTTTTCTACAGCGGGAACTTTTAGTAAGCATCTGAAAACTTAAGCAGGAAAAGCACAGAAAGCTATCAACGCAAAATGGAAGGTGATGAAAAGGGCAAGAATAAATAATTTATAAAGAAGACTCTATTTGTTAGAGACTTTGGCAAAATCAGGGGCCCTATACGGGGTTGAAGTATGGGGATGGGAAAGGTCAGAGGTTATGGAAAAAGTGCAAGGAAGATATAGAAAAATGATAATGGGGATAGGTAGAAACAAGCCAAATTATATTTGGAGAATGGAAGCAGGTCGAAGAAGTCTAGAAATTGAGGCGTGAAGAAGGGCAAGTAGATACGTTTTAGAAATTGTGAGATCGGGGCGAGATAGACTACCTAGGATTTGTCTAATGGAGGAAATGCAGAAAATGAAGGCAAAATACAAAGTAATTTAAAACCAGGAGTTATGAGAAAGTCAGAACAAGAAATTCAATCTGATTAGGGATGGATTGACAAATGCAAATATTGCCAGTTATACAAAAATTACAAAGAGGGATTTCAAAGGCAGAAACACTGGAATTTAAAGAATAAGGAACAGTGGGCAAGACTGAGATGTGGGAACGTAAGTTTGTCAGGCAATAAAGGGTACAGAAATATATTATGTAGATTGTGTAGAGTATCAGAAGAAAATTTGGCTCACATTTGGATTTGCGAAGAAGGAAAAAGGCTAATTAAAAAAGACCTGGTCAGAGAGGTTGATTGTCGGTTACAAAAAGATCCGCATATCGAAATTAAACAGAAACTAATAAGTATTCTGAAAGAAGAATTGAGATCTGAATATATGCAAAGGAATTCGACAGACCTGCGCGAGAAAGAGAGAGAGAGAGAGAGAGAGAGAGAGAGAGAGAGAGAGAGAGTGTGTAATCAAGTACAGTAAGGGATGAACTCAGAATGTTTTATATTCCTCGACAAGAATTATTCCAGTTCTTTGTAAACCGTGAACTACAGCCCAAGTAGAAAATTTAACGGATAAATATCTCGCAGAAGAGTCCAATGTGATTAGAGTTGTTAAGAATGAAATAAAATGAATTGATGAGAGAACAGAGAGAGAGAGAGAGGGAGAGAAAGAGAGAGACAGACACTGACTGCAGAAGAAGAAAAGATTAAAGATACAATTACCTGGTCGTCGTCGTTGCTGCCATCATTGTCGCTGCCGTCAATTTTGGCGGCGTCGTCGTTGTTGTTTTCGTAGTTGCCCTTGTTGTCGCTGCCATTGCCGTTTTCATTGTCATTCATACTCGTTGTTGTCGCTATCGCTACCACTGTCGCTTCCTTTGCCGTTATCGTCGTCTTTGTTGTTGTCGCTGTCGTTGTCTTGGTGGTATTGTATTTTTAATCAGAAAACCTAACAGCATTCTATCCGTTAAATTATACAGCTCCACAAAAAAAATTATCTACCTCAGGAACCAGAATGGGCTTACCCTACGTTTTAGGGTCGCTGAATCCGAATCTGGGGTCCGTTTGGCTCCATCAAGTCCGATTCTTCGTTCTCAGAAAATTGAACGCTAGTCGAAAATCAGTTGATGCCGTTGACAGCATTGTTAACGGTCAATCGCAGGTGAGTCTTCCGTCCTGGGGGTGATAACCTTCATACCTCCTCAGGGCTAAGTATGAGGGCTTTCCGACTTTAACGAGGACAAAGTCAACTTGTCGTCGCATACACTACGGATTCATCCTGATACCTTAATGCCTCCCTGCACGGCAGTACGCTCCTACTGGCGTCTTTACTTCAATAGATAGTGATACGAATCATTCTACACAGCACCTTTCAGGACAGTCGTCATCGTTCACAGAATCTTTCGGAGTGGCAGGATTTCGTCACTCGTTCAAGAAACAAGATATTACTGAGAGAAAATAGCAAAAATTCATGCATGATCTGATATCCAAACATACAATTATGCATTGCAAGAACGTGCGAATTGCTGGTTCGCATGGTTGTTATCTGGACAATGCTTTCAACAACATCACTTGATTTTCGATTAGCTTTCAATTTTCCCTGAACGACTCCGGATTTGTACTCAGCGACATAGAAAACATACGATATGACCACTTTTTATAAGTAAGAATCATGTTCCACCTTAAAGATGATGAAAAACATGAAAAAAGTATGCTTTTTGCGGTTATGTTGGAAATAAGAGTTCAAATTCAAACCTCAGCTTCGGATTTAGCGGCTCAAAATACATCGGAAATAACCAGTCGAGTCCGTGGGAGATTAAGTTTTTTGCGCGGCTGCGTATAATTACAATTATATATCACAGCCATACAAAAAAAGTTTGATCTCCGAGGGACTCGACTATTCGATTTCTATGACTTTCCAGCCTCTAAATTTGAATCTGAGGTCGGAATTTGAAAGAAAGCTAACATTTTCAAAATAACCTCAAAAACATACTTTTTTAGGGTCACAAATAGTATGTGTTTTTGAGGTTATGTTGAAAATCGGAGCATAGGAGTTGACTAGTCGAGTCCGTAGGAGATTCAACTTTTTTTTTTGTGTGGCTGTCTATTTGTTGATGGACAATACGCTC
>CAKNWU010305625.1:2939-13187 GCA_932072015.1 Andricus quercustozae
CTTGGACTGGAAATACCGTATCTGCTACAAAAACTTTTAAACAATAGCAAATCACTCAATATCATCATAAAAGGCAAATAAAATATCCAATTTTTTATGTATGTAGATAAATCTATTAAATGATATATAAGAATATCCAAATTTGCATTTCTCGAACTGTAGAGAAATTCTAATATTATATCACACATTGTAACACTAATCGTTTGTACGAATTTTTTTCAAACAAAATTCCTTTATTATTTAATTAGTAAACTTATTATTATTTGCATAGTTTATGATTTTGTTACATAAATAATTGACATTTTATAACTTTATTACGTAAATTAATGTTAGTTAATGGGACTAGAAAACGGAACACTATTTTCTGGTGAAGTTTGTACTTTTTAATTGACAGAAGGCATCACATTTTTTGTTACATTTGGTAATTTCATGATTATATTACTACTTAAAACGATGGTTAAGCTATTGAATGACATGTTTTTAAAACTCTTAATAGTTATTTAAAAGTAACACTTAAACGGAGACTTAAATCTTGAACACACTTTTTAAAAGGCTTATTCACTTATCACAGAAATTAATATTTAAGAAAATATTTAAGATAAGTCGAAACAAAACAAAGTAAAACGAAATTAAAAATAATCCACTTAGAACGAATACATAACGCCCACTAATCGTAATCTTGTATTTTAAAACATAAATATTTGAAATTTATAGCAACACATTTGATGTAAAAGCGTAACTGATCGGCGCGCATGCGCAGCATGACGCGGACTCCCATCTTTCACTTACGCTTCTTTCCATTTGCATAGTCTATTCTTCTCGCAGATACGGTAAACTATTTTTCAAAAATTAAGTACCTTTCGCTATCAATTTTTATTTTTCTCATACATATTTAAGTAAAGGGAAGTATCATAAAAATACTGACGAGTTTATCTCAATTTTGACCAAAATTGCAGATACGCTCATTTTCATTTGCACGGCAGATATGTGGATGCACCCTCAAGCTTCCCAACAGACATTTGATCATATCAATATGATCAAGTCAATTCAGGCCATCGACAGGCAGCGCTGGTGGGATTCTCCGTCTTTGGAGATGCTCCTGTCAATTAGCAGTTTCTGTCGACAGCCTGCTGCATCTTTTTTCGATCCACGTTGTTCGTACATCTCCCCCACAGAGGTCCCATTCTCCGAACGATCCTGTCGTTTAGGATAGTTGTAAAGTTCTTATACAGCGTGCTCAAACAAGTCATTGGCCTATAGTTCATTGGGTTGGACAAGTCGCCTTTTTTCGGTAGGAGTACAGTGCGTCCTAACACAAGCTACTGCGGAATCGGCGTCTTCGACTTTAAATATGAGGTAAAGATGCGGATCGTGTGTAGAAGTAAACTTCTTCCATCTCTTACTGCGGCGAAAAAATTTTTCGTGTCCTTCAGTGCTTTCTTCACCTCTTCGTCAGTTATTGATGGACATTCCGCCTTAAATGTTATGATGGCTACAAATTAGATGAAGATGGCTGCAAACTAAATAAGCAGTCGCAGCCAATGGTCCGGGAATGGTTCAGAAGGAAAAACTCCCAAACTAAGGCTTAAGCTAGAGAGTCGGAGTATATATTCTTGTCCTCTTATGCGGGGCTCTACGAGGGCGAAAGAACCCGCATTGAATTTATCCAGCAATGTGAATTAAATATCCAGGGCAATTCCATATACGGACACCTGCTTTTCTAGGAAATTTTCTGCTTAGGGGGAAATCCTGAAGTTCTTGTTAAAAACTAATGTCAGATTCGTATTCAGGGCGCCAAAATACATGAAGATATCATGCTCTAAGCTGCGTGTCATCGAAATGCCGAGAAAGTTGCAGATAAAATGCAGAAAGTCATACTTGTGTCGCTCCGTGGCTCCTCAGGGTGCACGAGACTTTTGCCAGATCATCGTGTTGAGTCCATCGCAAACTGTAATGAACTATCTCACGGTCGTGAGATGTGGTTACGGCAGAAATTTCACCACGATTTCGCCGGGAGCGGGTGCAATTTTCTAGAATGGAACCCTCATTCGGTGAAGTCCCGCGGTTGTCCTTATGAATAACTTTTAACTACATATGTCATATAAACCTAACATATATAAGTATATAAATGTAAACATTAAATTAGCTTAAAGCTTTTGAGATTTTGATTTTCCCGGATATTCGGTAATTTACTGTTTTGACGGTTCATGGCTGAAGTTATATAGATTCTCGTAAAAGAAAATATTTTTTCTGATAATAAGAAGGCTAAGGGTAAGCTGCATAGCTTGCTTGACAATTATTTCTTGAATACTGATTGCAACTAAGGTTTGAAATTTAATGAGTTTTATTTTAATTATATTTTAGTTTAATGTTTATTTTATGAATCTCAGTCTATGTTAATGAACTTTCATAATATAATCTGACATTATCTATCAAACCATATTGTATGTAAGCGAATTTTGCTTGTGATATTTTCGATTTGTGTGTAATCCTTAGATTTTATATTGAAATTTGTTCCGTCCTATTTTATTATAATTGTTCTATTCAAAGAAAGAATTGTACATTGTGCCGTCATCAAATTCTCCCAAGAAAACAACACAGAAAATGCCAAAGATGTAGTAAAGTAAGAAAATTCACAAAGAAATAAAATTCATTAATTGAAATTACAATTCAGTATCACTAGGCCATCTAAATTTAACAAAAATGTAAAATTAGTCAAACTAATATCTTAATAGAATATCAAATGTCATAGGAACTGTAATGCAGGCATTATATCGTATAAATGACAGTTCAACACTTTACAATACAGGGAGCAGTTTGTTTGAAACCATATAAAAGTATATTTTGTGAAAAAGGGAGTTTGGAGAGACTCCGCGATGTGGGCATGTTCGCGACTTCACGAGGCTTTCTTTCTACAATCCTAAAAAAAGTGCCCATCTTCAAGAATGAATTTGATAAATCAAGGTAAAATTGTTAAATTTCCAAAAAATGCCTATAAACAATTGACAGGCTATAAAAAATGTATCGAAAACACCTAGGATCATTTTTGAAAAGTACTTATGAAAGAAGAAAATATCCGCGTAGCAGAGATTATCCACCAAAAACTTCAAAATTTGATCATCTCTATCTCGGCTTCTATTTGACAAAAGAGGAAAGCATTTTTTGATAAAATTCCCGTCCAGTAGGACAGTTGGAGATGAAGGTTTCACCTCTGGATACTTTTCTAGAGCTACCAATCTTTGTGGAATGTTATGAGGAACTGTGTTGACGGTCCAGATGAACTGATCCCAGATGAGCAACCTTTTGCATCCGGCTCGCGATGGACTGAGCCTGACGCTGGCAAGCCGGGATTTTGTTGACTAAGAAATGAAGCTTTCATACCTCCAAGACAGCCGATTATGATAACTACAAGATAAACATTGTAGCCTTGATACAGCCGGCTCAGCTCGAAAAGAAGTACTTGATATTTCGCCCGTTTTTCTCCCTCATTTGCCGTGATATTACCATCGGCTGGTGCCGAGAATTCAATCACGTAAATTATCTCCGTCTTCAGATCTTGGAGAACCATATCAGGCTTTGTAGCACTGATACATTGAGTAGTGGAGAATTAAAAATTCCAGTAGATCTCACACTGATCATTCACCACAACGAGTTTCCCCTGGGCGTATGATAAGACGGACAACAGATAAAAACCGTAGAACTGCCGAAGATGGTAATATAACACTTTTAAAGCCGCATTGTGTCTCTCTATGTACCCGTAACTTGAATACTTTGAGCTGTTGTCAGAACCGTTCTTCGATGAAGACATTTTAAGCTCAGCAAACCTCTACTCCCTTTATCTCAAGGGAGGTATATTCGAGGTACCGAAGATCTAGGATGATGACTTTGATGGATTGTCATCATCTTGCGTGTGCTTCGGTTAAGTTGCTCCAATTCAACGCCGTCTCATTTTACTGCACCAAACGTGTAGAGCATTATGGGAATGGCCAGCATGTAGGTAGCCTGGATCTTATTCTTCCCAGATCATTTGGAAGGCCAAATTTTTCTGAGAATTTGGCGATACCTTTTCTCAAGGGCCGTTTTAACACACGCACATTTTGGGTTTCCGCTTGCGGTATTCCAAGTTATGCATATCTCTCCATTACCAAGATGTTGAATGGTATTTCCACCTATGAATTAAACATCCTGATCGTCACGCGATGATGTAGCTTCTATTCTTCCTTTGTGTAGTTGGACGCAGGCACAGTTGTCCAATCCAAAGCTCATGCCAGTTGCTTTAAAGTACTGATTTACCGCCACCACAAGGATGTTAAGGTCCTCTTTTGAAGAGGCAAAGAGTTTAGGGTCGTCCATGTATAAATGGCGGTTGAATTTATATTTTCTTCTGTTTGGCGGGCCACATAGGTATCCAGAGCTTATGCCTAGGAGCAAAATAGATAGGGGCAAGAGGGAGATCCAGAAAAGTATCGGACTGAGAGAGTCTCCTTGGTAGACCCCCCTCTTATATGTAACATAGCTGGTAGTCACTCGTCTTTTGTCAGATGTTGTGATAAATCTTGTCCACCACAAGAGCATAAGCTCTTTTATGCATCTCACTATTCTTGAATGCACCTCTAGGCATTGAAGGGGCTTAATAAGTAGCTCATGTTTCGTGTTATCGAATTCCTTACGGTAATTAATCCACGCCATGGACAGATTGCGTCGATGCCAGATCGAGACCCGGGTTAAACACCTGTCTATTAACAGGCTTTAACACGATGTCTGAAATCCTCTGCGATGATGTTGTATGTACAAAATTACGAGTATGGTGTAGTTTGGAGTTCGTCTTTTACAACCGTTATCCTTGCACAGCGGCCGCGAATGTCGGAGGCGACAATAGTCGCCTCTTGATGCTTTCTTAGAGCTACCATCTTATTAAATGTTTCTTATTATTTGTTAATAAGAAGTTTCAGGCTCCGGAAGCTACGACCATTGTTCCTCAAAGCAAACAATCCCGACGCAACTGGAACGTGTAAGTTATCCACTACTGACCCTTCTATTACAGAATGTAAGTAAGAGCGGGAAATTTTCACAAGAGACTTCGTACAACACTGTTCCTGAGAGTCCGGTCTCTAGCCGCGGATGACCCTACGCGGCAGACGGCACAGTTGGAGATGAAAGTTTCACCTCTGGATACATTTTTAGAGGTACCAATCTTTTTAGAATGTTATGAAGAACAGCGATGACGAACGAGATGAAGTGATCCCAAAAGAAGAGCCTTTTGCATCCGGCTCGCGATGGACTGAGTCTGGTAAGACGGGATTTTGTTGAGTTGGCTAAGAGATGAACCTTTTATGCCTCCAAGATAGCTGATTATGAGAACTACAAGATGGACATTGTAGCTTTGGTAGAGCCTGCTCAGCTCGAAATGAAGAGCTTAATATTACGCTTTTTCGATGATTTCCGATAATTCTGAATAAAAGAGAATAATAAAAATAAATGGTAGACTTGAAAACTGTTCTGCGGTATGCTGCAGCATGAAGTATCAGTGCGAGCGCACGGACTCTGATTACATTCGGCCGTGTATCTCAATAAATCTTGATTTGTCCATTTTCGTTATTTTATTCATAGTAAAAAAGTCGAGTTTTCTTTTGCCACTATTTAAAAAAAAAAATAGAAGAACCCCAAATTGCGAAAAAAGGTAAATAAACAATTAATTTCTTCCAAAAATGGTTAAAAATGGGTTTTTGTTACAAATAATGAAATAGGATGAAAGGGTGTCAAAATCACTTTCTAAAACCCTTATGAAAATAATAAATCGCTTAGGGGTCGTGCACATAATACATCCCACGTTTTTCCTTTGTTTAAATAAAGACGAGGATAAAATTGCCTTGAAGCCAAAAGGGATACAACGACATAAACAAAAAAAGAACGTGTGACGTATTTTGTGCACGACCCCTTAATTAGAAAACGAGTTACAGGCTTTTGAATCTACTCGTGCAGGCGTTGGGGTGGAAAATAAGGAATGTTGTGTAAACAAACATATTCTTAGAATTTGAGAACGTCAGTTGCTTTAGGGTTCCCATACCTTTGAACCTCAATTCTATCAGCTGTCAAGGAGGATCATATCTGTCTATGATCCAATAGGGACGTATCCGATGATACATGCCATCCCTTGAACCATTCGCTAATATCCCGATTCAATAAATTTAAATCAGTAGTTAAGAGGTAATCTAATAAAGACTCACCCCTGTGGTTGGTGTCCTTACTAGTCCAAGTCGAATGCTGTGCATTATCATCACATCCAATGAGCAATGGCCGTCCTTTAACGGAGCAGTGTTCCACTAGATTTCTCCATTCCTCAGATGAGGGTGGGGCCTGGGAACCAAATGGTAGGTGCGGCCCTAGGTGCTTCTACGGAACTATTATAAATGACTTATCCGCTCTTGTTACTTAAGCCTCTATCTTTCGCCTTGTAAGTCGAAGGTACTTGCATTAAGGCAAAAGCCGTTTGTTTCGCTGTCAAACGTCTGGCTCAGACAGTAGACGCTCCTTCAGCGTAATAAAGGTTTATCTGGATAAAACCAAAAACTGGAAGGGGGACACCTAATGTCCATTTTAACTTCTAGTTGTCTCATCGGCGTTCTGTCTTCGGGGGTAACTTTGGTTTATTAAAGTGGCTCCTAATAAGACGAAAATTGTTTCCATTAGCTGCATAATGTCTAGCTAGACAGGGCAGCAACTGATTGGACGAATAACGTCTCTACCTTCTGCGGAACATATATCCGAAAAAGTCAGCATATGACTAGCGAACTTTGTTCCGCCCTCCATAAGATACCATGCCACACAGCAGACAAAGCAAACAATATCATTAAGCATCTCGTTGGTAATTATATAGGCAGTTATATAATCCTGGTTGTTAGGAAAATAGGAAAAGAGAGAGACCAGAGTGCTGATTAATTCAGGCGGGTAAGACATGACCAATTATTTATTGTGGATTTCTGTGTCACTTGTCAGTTCTATGTGAACTGTGTTAGTGTGCAGTGTTTTAAATAAATGAATGTAGTTAAAGGTTGACAGATTTATTAAATATAAGAACAGATAAATAGCATACCGTTACAATCAAATAATTTACGTTTACCTTTCTAGCAAGAAAGGGCGAGAGGGGGTTTGCGTGTAGATTGGATCTCCGTCTTTGTCGTAGAGCAGCGAGGGAACTCTACCAGATGTTTGTTTGATATTTACTTTGAATGTAAAATAAAAAATGAGCCTCTTTCGCGAAAGTTAGCACTGCGGACTTTATTCAGAAAGAACTCTGCGACGACCGAAATTCTCAGTCGAAGGGACTTATGTTCGAAGTTATATTCCACGTTACTATTTCGCCGTGAAATCAAAGCTCGATACCTAATCAAAGCGCTTCTCCGTTTAAGGATATTTCACGGTGAGGTAAAAGCTCTCGACTTAATCAAAGCGGTTGGTAAATTATGTGGACAGTATGACTGCTGGAACGTAAAGACGATTGACAAGGGTAGAGTATGGGTTTATATACGCTTGACACTTCGATAAAGTCACGAACTTTCTTAGAAAACGACTGTCAATTTCGACCAGGGCACGTATTTTGTCAATTTCGACCAAGGCACGTACTCCTTGCTTTAAAAATAAATCATATTAATGAGTTTCGAATTACTTGAGTGAAGATTATTTATGTTTCGTTAACTGATACTTCCGGTGGTCGGGCGTATCTTCTCTAGATCGGCTATATGTAATTTTATACGCGCGACTTTCCTTATTGAATGTCGTAAGATGCATGCGGTTGACTCATGCTATCGTCAGCGACCGTGGACACCGATCGCGGATCTCAACTCTCGACCTTTCAGGAATTTGGATTTTATACGTTAGCTTAGGTATAGACGATATCTCTAGTCAGACACTTTCAGTTACAGTGTTGTCTGACTATGCGCATGGTTCTCCACTAAGTGGGTTATACTTTAATATTAGCCTGTAGTATGACATTATATATCAGTAACTTATTACTTCAATTTAGACATACGCGTGTATTCCTGTTCCATATAATTAGTTTTGACTTTGTTATTGTTTCAGATTATTAGGAATATGCATACATTCAAATTTTATTAAATATACTTAATTATCTTTTAGCAGTAGAGTCTGCAATTAAAATCTCTCATTAACCGAACAAATGCTAAATGATCGTAGTGTAGTTACCATAGTTAGGTTCAAACTCAGAGAAGATCGGTAATGCTATTGCTTGTAGTTGATGGAGTATAGCCAGAAAGATGTGGGGTATGGTAGGTTGCGCCTAGCTAGGCGTTACATAAAATGTTGTAACATTTCGGGATGTAACACTGTTGAGCGTGTGATGCACACTCCGAGCACCTAGTACACATAATATCTGTTTGCCCATCTCACGCGGGAATGACGTACATCCAAACTCATAATGCGGCACTAAGAGTGCTATATTTCCATCTCTTTCACACTCACGGCATTAGCCCTGATACCGCTAAGCCAAACGCTCCTATGGTCGTGGTTTGTTCACTACTAGGTTTGTAAAATATATGCTTTGGAATATATTGAATTTCAAGCTTAGTAAAAGAATCACTAAATTTGTACATTTATGTTATGATAATTCTAGTATTATTGGAATTTGAGTTTTATCAATTACACAGCCCCACAAAAAAATAGGTTGTCCGACAGACAAGAGTAGTCGCATCCTATGGATTTTGTATCGCTGAATCCGAATCCAAGGTCAGAATTCCGCAATCACCCACAGGTTTTTTTCTAACCTCAAAAAACAATATTTTTTTACTATTTTTTGGTCCGATGCTTGAGCAGTCACATCCTATGGATTTCGTGTCGCTGAAATTTTTCACTTCCTAACCTCAAAGAAATTGTTATCTTGTTGATTTTTTTGGTGATAGAAAGCATGTTATCAAAGAATACAAGCTTTTTCGGAAATTCTGACAGAGAATAAACATTTAGCGTTTCGAAGTACTAAGAAATTTTCTATTTGCACAACGCCGACAACCAACACCGAGGCCCAAAAGAGAGGAAGGGGCTCAGAGGAAACCCCCCACCGATGGGAGGGCTTAGCCTATGAAGAGGCACAAGCTAACCCCCTGACGGTGGTGGTGGTGGACACGAGCTACCCAGCCAAAATTCGAGACTTCCTTCTGTAGGGGAGGGGTCTTCGTATTTGTTTCAGCCAACCTAGCGGCTAAAGCTTGGCTACATAACACGGTGGCTGAAGCAAGGCCCTGAAAAGGCGCTCACCTAAAGGTAGGTGGGGTTGAATTGCTCCAAAGGATGGTGACGGCTACGGCGTGGTTCCCAGGTACCCTGGAAGACCCGTCTGTGGTCCTTCGGCGATTGAAGGGATTCAACCTTTCACTAAGGACAGCGACCTCAACAACAGGCTCTTATATGTCCTGGGACAGGTCAAATTTAGTTTTGCCCGCCAGGGATAGCAGGAGTCTGTCGGAACACCGGAAGACCGCGAGCAGACCTAAAATGACTGCTTCTGGCCTAACCATTATCCAAATTAACTTGCGACACAGCAAAGGAGCCTCTGCGGTTCTGCAGAGGGACATGGCCGTGAGGCACGCAGATATCTGACTAATACAGAGCCCCTGATTCTTCTGCCCCCCCCCCCGGGACCCCGGGGGGGGGGCTGGTTTTTGTTACAGAGACCCTAAGGCGGTCAAACCGAGGGCTTGCACACTGTAGAAGGGAGTCAGCGTCCCGCTGCCGAAGCTATGTTCGAGAGGCCTGATGGCGATAGCCACAGATCTAAAAGGAATAGTGAAGCTAGTCATAAGATCGGCCTACTTTCCATATGAGAGCGATGCTAACCCACCAGTGGAGGTACTTTCACTGGTGGTTTTCTGCAAGGTAAGGGGTCTTCCTCTTCTGCTGGGGTGCGATGATAATTCCCACCATACTTTGTGGGACATCACGGACATTAACTCAAGAGGTAATGATCTATTGGAAAATCTAATCACTACCGATTTAGATATTCCTAACTACTTTTGTTCCTTGTAACCAAACCCAGCCCCCCCCCCCCCCTAGTATCCGTATGGTATGTCGAACTGACCAAAGTTCCTGGATTAGCGAGATAGCTATGTGACTCGCAGCTATGCCCCTCTGTGGAACCGCAGAGGCACCTTTACTGTGATGCAAGTTAATTTGGGTAATAGTCAGGCCAGGAGCAGTCATTTTAGGTCTGCTCCCGGTCTTCCTGTGTCCCAACAGGCT